>PGWS01032010.1:0-14351 GCA_002896235.1 Cicer reticulatum
GATATATGCATCCTTGACTATGATTTTGATATAACTTCCAAACATACAATGTATATGCATTATCTGATTAATCTAATAGTTTGAGTTGAGATACATTTCAGGAAAGAATCAAACACTACACTTGGACAAATCTTGGATCTCAAGCAATCAAGCAAAGATTGATCATATCATACAAGGCTTGAAGATTATGTGTAAATGTGTGTTATTCATAGTTGTTTGATTTGTAGATTCATCATTATGATCACACATCTAATATTTTGCAATTAAACTGAAAATCATAAATGAGTATGTTAATCAATCAATTGGTAAATCACTAGGTAATCGATTTTCTGAGTCATAGAAACAGTTTTCACTAAGTCAATCGATTGGGAAATCGATTAATTAAAGGTTTGTTATTAGACCTGTGGTTCTATGATTAAAGGAAACAGACCTTTAGCAATCGATTGAATATATTTCTTAAAGTTACACAGCTTTCTACTAATCAATGGTTAATCGATTTTTTGATTCACAGAGAAAATTTTCACTGAGTTAATCGATTAGCAAATCGATTACTTAAATAGGTTTTATCAGACCTGTGTTCTATGATTAAAAGAAATCGATTGGATAATCGATTGCATAAATGAATTAGTTCATCATTTATCAGAAACATATTGCATAATCGATTGGCACATCGATTGTAATTAAATATCTGAGTTACAGGGAGAAATCAGTCGATTGGCAAATCGATTTGATTAAGTGTCTAAGTTATAGGGAGAAATCAGTCGATTGGCAAATCGATTTGATTGAGTGTCTGAGTTACTGGGAGAAATTAGCCCATTGTCAAATCGATTATGTTAGTGAAAGTGAATCGACTGAGTAATCGATTGTTTAATCTCACATTTTGAACAAAACAATTATAATCGATTATTCAATCGACTCTGATATGAACTGAGTATCAGGTTCTGATATATGCATTAAAAACATCGATTAGCAAATCGATTAGTTCATCTATTTCAAGAATTTCAAGAAAAACAAGAAACGCGAAATCGGCGGGCACTCAATTGAGCTGTAAGACCACATTAATAAAATGATTGGGAATCCCGATTTGTCTGACTTTTTCTGAAAACATATAAACTGAATCAATCACAATTTATCAAAAAAAGAAATAACACCGAAAGAACAAAAAAGAAAATCTCATTGACGTTTCGAAAAAACACTTTGAGAAAAACTATTAATAACTTCACAAACATATTGGCAATACTAGTGTGAGATTTCATTGTGATTGAATCAGTACTTTAGTCTTTTTGAAGAATTATCTTAGTAAACCAGAAACGTGTGGAAATCCAGTATTGTGAAACTGGTGGTCATCTTTTAGAGTGTGTGTGATCATCTACCAGAAGAGATCTCAATCTGATCTTGCTAGAGCTTGGCGAGTTAGTTCTTAAGGATATATTGGTTGTTGTTCGTGATGATGTGAGTTAGATGTATAGGCAGTGAAGTGCTGGAAGCCTGTAAACATACTCAAATCATTTCTAGTAAAGGCTGGAATCGGTAAGTGATTCCAGGACTGGATGTAGACTATCGAATTGATAGTCGAACCAGTATAAAAATCTATGGTGCACACTTCTCTATCTCTATACTCTTTATCTTGATAATACATGTGTTCTTGAATCTTAGTTTTGAATAAATTTTTGAATCTATTACTGTTAAATTGGAATTAATATTAAACAAGTTGGTTTTAATATTAAGTTCATCACTTAGGAAGGAATTAGATAATCTAGTTGAAAATATTGTATAAAACTTCTTAAGGATAGAGGTCATTAACACCAAAAATATGCATCAAGAGCTTAATCTTTAAGACTAGTTCTCAAAAAGAAAATGTCCTCTATTGAATTCTTGGGAGAAGGTGCCTCTTTAGCTAGACCCCTGACTTTAATGGGTCTGCTTATATGTACTGGAAAGAAAGAATGCTTATCTTTCTAAGGCAAGTGGAATTGACATATTAGATGCAGTAGAAAATGGTCCTTATGTGCCTAAACTTGCTGGTACTGATGGATCATGTATCAAGAAACCAAGATCTGATTGGTCTGATAATGATAAGAAAAAAGTTGGCTATAATGCAAAAGGCAAAAATATAATAACTTCTGCTTTGAGTGCTGATGAGTTTTTCAGGGTATCAAATTGTAAAACTGCCAAAGAAATGTGGGATACACTCCCAGAAACTCATGAAGGCACAACTGATGTCAAGAGGGCCAGAACTAACACTCTGATGCATGAATATGAACTCTTCAATATGAAGAAGGATGAGTCAATCAGTGACTTGCAGACACAGTTCACACATGTCATTAACAATCTGAATGCTCTAGGGAAAGTAATTGACAATGAGCAACAACTAAACAAAGTAATGAGATTCTTGACACGATAATGGCAACCTAAGATCACTGCAATAGCTGAATCAAAGGACCTTGGAAGCATGACTATTGCCACCCTCTTTGGCAAGCTCAGAGAAAAGGAAATGGAGCTGCACCGGTTGAATGAGTCAGAGCAAACTGACTCGACCAAAAGAAAGCGGATATCTCTGAAAGCTCAAACTCATAAAGTAAAAAATCTGAACCAGAAACTTGCACTGATATTCCGAGAGTGAAACTGAATGAAGAACCTAAAATCGGAATGCGGTTCAGAAAATCAAGGAATTTCTGAGAAGAAAGGAGTCCAACCAAAGAAATCATCCAATTCAACGAAGACAAAATGCTACAGCAGAAATCACACCACACATGATAGCAAAGTAATACACTGCTATGAATGTGGAAAATCAGGTCACATTAATCTGAATGTTTCAACTACAAAATAGAAACAAGTTTGTGAAAGCTAAAGGCAAGGATCAACCATCTTCAAAAACTAAAAGAGCCTACATAGCTTGGAATACAATGATGAAGAATCTCTGAAAATTCAGAAGAAGAAGAAGCAAACTGTGTCTAATGGCCCACACTAATTCAGATTCAGATTCAGATCTCTGATAGCGATGTAAGTACTACCTCAATTCCTCCTTATGAAGAATTGCACGATGCTTTCCAATGAATTGCATGATTGAAATTTAAGGTAGTCAAACAATTGATTTGCACTAAGAAAATGTTAGAAAAACAGATGCATGATGTTTGATGAAATTCAAAAGGCATCGTAAGCCTGCGTCTGAGACATGAATGCACTTTGAAAAAGAAACACATATAAACTCACGTAGTGTTACTGAACTTGAAAGAGGGTGAATCACTTACATTTGATTTACAAAATTTACTAATGTAAGAACAACCTGAATGTTTCTTGCAACCAAAAGAATGCAAATGAAAATCTGGAATTGGCTATACCAAATAGGAATGCTCAAAAGATTAATTTGTTAGATCCAAGTCAATTGATGATGTTTTCCCCATTACACCCAACTCAAAGTAATCCTCTGCCTTTTCATCGCCATTCTTTGTTTGCAAAAAAAGGAAACATATCTTATGATGTAACTGAAAAGCTTGCTAACTAAAGGGATGGAAACAAGTTTGGAGAGTAAAGAAACCTGTGATTGAGACTAACCCTCAAGGACCCAATCTAAATTGGGTACCTAAAACCAAATTCTGAATTCTATTTTGCAGATCTGCTTGACATCCAAAACTCACTCATTGTACCTAGACAGTGGATGTTCCAAGCATATGACTGGAGACAAATCAAAATTCATGTCTCTTAATTTAAAAGACGGAGGATATGTAAAGTATGGTGACAACAACAAAGGCAAAATACTTGGTGCTGGAGACATAGGGAGTGAAACAACAACGGTAATCAAGGATGTTCTCTATGTAAAAGGTTTGAAACACAATCTGCTTAGCATTAGTCAGCTTTGTGATAAAGGCTACCAGGTATATTTTACATCACATACTTGTACACTTGAGCACAAAGAAGATGATAGCTTAAAATTGGTAGGTGAAAGGGTAAATAATATATACATGATTGACCTTGACTCTTTTCCTGCAAATAATGTTTTCTGTTTGTTATCTAAATCTGATGAAGATTGGTTGTGGCACAAGAGAATAGCTCACATACATATAAACCATCTTAACAAACTTGTTAGCCAACAATTAGTGCTAGGTCTTCCAAACAGAAAATTTACTAAGGACAAATTATGTGACTCTTGTGAGAAAAGTAAATTAATCAAGTCCTCTTTCCCATCAATAGACTTAGTACAAACTAATAGAGTTCTACAATTGATTCACATGGAACTATTTGGTCCCTCTCAAGTAAAAAGTTTTAGAGCAAATCTTTATGGCTATGTTTTAGTTGATGATTTCTGTAGATATACATGGACTTATTTTCTGTCTCACAAAAGTGATGCCTTCTCAATTTTCAAAAAATTTGCAAATCAAGTTCAAAATGAGAAGAATCAGAAAATAGTTTCCATTAAGAGTGATCATGGTGGAGAATTTCAAAATGAATCTTTTGATAATTTTTGTGATCAAAACGGAATTCACCACATTTACTCAGCCCCAAGAACTCCACAACAGTAATGTAGCTGTAGGAAAGGAAGATATTAGATAGCTCTAGCAAGAACTGGCTAGCGCCGGATTAAATTTGTAGGGACGACTGAAATATACAGCCCCTCATAGCACTCTAAGGATATCAGCAGGGGTAACTCTATCATGAATAGCGGTAGATGGGTTTCTGCGCTGTACAATTACGCGTGGTGTATAATTCAATGCTCTTTATACTCGTGACCTTGCCTCTTCCCTTTCCTTTGAATCAAGATCCTCCAACAAGCTCTTGACTAAGTCTCTCCGCATTCATAGCTCTTAGCCAGTGAATGTGAATTACAGTGAGTAATGCAAGCATAGCGAATACCGACAGAATTCTGTACTTCACAGCCTTACCTTGTATCCTCAAGTGAACCCAATATCAACTATCATAGAAGCGCGCTCTTAATGGATCATTGACTGGATAGTTTCAAGCAAGAAGACGCTCAACACCCATGTTTAGAGAGGAACAAGACGCTGCGGATATTTCCATAGTCCCAAATTTAGCACCATACAGATAAACATGTTCATATGGATATCATAGTGGTGTCCTTTAGACAACTAAAATGGATGAGAAATGGGGTCATTAAGTTCTAGCGCAAATATATGCTAAATAAGGTTAGTGGTTTCCAAGGGTTACAACCAAGCAAGAGGGAATAAGACTAATGATGAAACCTATGCCCCGTGTAGCTAGACAAGAAGTCACTTTCACGATCTGTGCTTGCTTATGCATGTATAATGGACTTTAAACTTTGAGTCAAATGCGGATGGTGGTTCACAAGTGTGCTTTTTAGATGGAGACTCTCAAGAGGAAGTCTTTGTGAGTCAAACACCTGGTCTTTTGAAGATACCATAAGCCTCCACATCATGTGTTTAAACCTGACAAAAGCCCTCTATATGCTTGAAACAAGCTCCAAAATGCTTGGTATGAAAAAGCTGAGGCAGAGTTTGCTCTACAAGAAACAATGTTTTCACAGAAGGGAAACGTAGATAAGACGACTTTTTTAATGTCAAAAGACGACAAGGAAAAGACATTCTAATTGGTCCAAAATTTATGTTATGACATAATCTTTGGATCAACAAACAACTAAGCTTTGCAAAGACATTTGAAACTACACATGAAAAGGAAATTCAAATGTCCACCGATGGGAGATTAAATCTTAACTCTTGGGATCTCAATTAAGCAAGCAAGAATGGCATTTTCCTAAGTCAAACCAAATAGCGCTGTAATGAGGTGCTTCTTAAGAAAGTGTGTTTTTGATAAGTTTAAATCCATGATACACCCTTGAATCAAGCTTGTCATTTAGATAGAGATGCAGAAAGGAAAAACTGTAGACGTGACTGTGTTTAGAGGCATGATAGGATCCTTACTATACCTTACAGCCTAGTAGACCAGACATTATGTTTAGTGTGTGCATGTGTGCTAGATACCAAAGCCAATCAAAGGAATCCACCTAATGCAGTCAAAAGGATTTTTAGATATCTATACACGCGAACCAAAAATCTAGGTTTGTGGTATCCTAAAGGATCTACTTGCACTATAGTTGGTATTCTGATTTTTGATTTTGCTGGCTGTCAAAATTGACAGAAAAGAGTACATCTGGTACTTGTCCATACTACTAGGATCCTCTTGTATCTGTGCATAGCACGAGACAAACAGTGTGCACTCTTCACTGCTGAAGATGTAGTATGTAGCTGTTGTGCACAGATTTTATGGATGCAGCAACACGCTTTCTGATCTTGGGTGTTGATCAAGGTATGTGCCTATCATGTGTGATAATACTAGTGCATTAATAATTACTAAAGAACCCTGTCATGCATTCTAGAACTAATTTTAATATGAGAGATTACGGCATCAGATTCATTAGGATCAATACTCATACAGGGTAAGATCACAGCTCTGCGAAGTATGTCAAGAATACAATCTGATCCAGTTGGCTGATATTTTCACAAAGCATGGCCCAACCCGCCTGGGCAGTTCTTCTTTATAAGAATGAAACTTGGTATTATAGATCTCAATGAAATCTGATCCATGTGACAAAAATCGATTGCTAACATCGATTTCCTGTGGCCAGATAGGGACAAACAATGGCATTACAAAATTGATGGTATAATCGATTTATGAAGCTGCACAGCTGTTGATCAAATTGTCAAATTGGGAACACCGGCGGGATAATCGATCTGCACTAATCGATTTTTGGTATTAGTGTTTTTATTTCCTCATGATCACCAAAACACTGAAATCGATTCATAATCGATTATGAATCTTCATAGTCAGATTGCTGAGCTGGATTTACTCAATCGATTGAGGGAATCGATATAGATTTGGAAAAGTGTTTAAAGAATCGATATGAGAATCGATTCGGTTGGGTCAAGATATCCACACAAATTTAGAGAAGTTTTCAAACCTAAACCCGAGCATCGATGGGAAATCGTTGGATCAACTTTGTTTTTTGCCTGCACTTTACAGTGGATCGATCTAGAGAGCAATTCATGCTGAGATCTATCGAAGTATGGTGTCGTAAACTTATAAGGAAATCAGAATTTGGACATCGATTTAGTACAAGAAGGGAGGATCAATAGATGAAATCGATTTGGAAATCGATTTACAAGATGTCCTGGTTGAGAAACATTCATAGCCGTTGGAGTAGTGATGTGATTACGGATATTGTTCAACAACGGTAACCTAATCGATTGGACAATCGATTTGGTAAACAAGAGTGAAAGAAAAATCGATCTGGGAGAATCGATTCTGAACATGTTCTTTATAGAACCCTAATCGATTTCGCAACTTCTCATTTTCTACCTTGCTATTCTCAGTCTTTCTCACTAATACTCAATCTCTCTTGCTGCTTCTCAATCTTCTCAGTCTCATAATCATCTCAATCCAAATCTTCTATCTACAACTACCATAATGGCACGCATTAAACTAATGCAAGGTCGTCCATCAATCTTCATCTAAATCAATTATCACTACGATTCATCATTACAAGTCCCAAGTGCAAGAGACGACCTTCACCTCCCACCTTCTTACTTCCCTCCAGCCTAAAAGAGTTTCAATACCTACTCACTGAAGGTATGGCTAAGGACAAGGGAAAGGGTGTATGCTACAATCTCAAGACAACCTAAAAAAGAGGGAAAGTCCTAGTAGGGCTCTATGGGAACGTACGCGGTCGATGCTATGAAGGGAGCTACCGCAAAGAAGAAAGAAGATTCTCCGTCTACCAAGAAGAGTTCTGCCCTTCTAAACAGTAACCAGTTGAAGACACTTATGCTTTCTTCCTTCTTGAAGAGAAAATCCAAGAGGCGAGGATTGATTCACATGCATTGTTGATTCAAATGGTATGTATCCCCTTCCAAAAGCTCATTGGATTCTCATCTGTTTGGTGCGGATATTCCTTTCTTGCTCTCGATTGAAATCTATATCTTTATCACATAATGCTACTGAGTATCCATGATCTGAGTCATGCTTTGTATATCATATGCGTCCCCTGAGTTACGTGTATTGTGATATGATATTAGCTCTGATGAGATATTGCCTGTTATGAATGCCAAACTATGTGATATCTGATACAATGCATTTGATACATAATAATGTACCCTGTTGCTATGTACCATATGTATAACTTAGTTATGCTTATGTTTTTTGAAATGTAATCATACTTCCAAACTCCAGGGGGGATTTTTAAATAATACTCAGGTTAAACTGTGTTGTCATTTAAATCAAAAAGGGGAGTTTGTAAGTCATGAGCTCCCAATCATGTTTTTGATTTAAATTCCAAACATACATACATATGAATTTTATTGATCTAATGATTTGAATTGAGAAGGAAATATTTCAGGAACAAAGCACGACACCAGTACCTTGGCAAAGTTGCAACTCAAGGAATCAAACCAAACGGTTGGAGATATGCTTGAGAAGCATGCAAATATGGTGTATGTAATTAGGTGTCATAGTAGTCAGTTTAACTAGACTAATCACTAGGTCTATGCTTAAGTCTTTGCAATGAATATAAATCAATTGCAACTAATAAGTCAATTGATGAATAAATTTGAACAATCGATGTCTGACTCAAAACAAGAGTTTCTCACTACATGAATCATTGAGCAATTGATTAGTAAAGGTTTTAGTGAAACTTGAGTTCTGGGATTATGCACTACGACTTGGACAATCGATTTGGAAACATCATTGTTTGGCAATCGATTTTGCAATCACAGAAATCACTTTTATTGAATCATCGATTTGACAAATCGATTGTGACAAAGTTTTTTAATCAGGAAAAAGTTATGTGATCCAACGACAATCGACTTGGCGACACCCCCAGTCAATTGAATTAAATTCTTAAAATACAAGTTTGTGGCAATTCGATTAGGAAATCGATTGCAGTTAATCATTTTATCAGACCACTTTTGAATAAATCGATCATGGCCATTGATCTTTGAAACTCAATACGCTGAGGTCTGTAACAGCACAAGGATTGCGCAATCGATTGACGTAATTGTTGTCTGAGTCACTATGATCAGCACAATCGATTTGAAAATCGATTGACGTAAAATTCTGAGTCACTATGATTAGCACAAAATCGAGTGGACGAATCGATTAAAAGCTAATTTATTAAGTACAGAAGGGACTTCAACTCATTGCCAACATCGGATTATGACTGTGCATTATATTGAGGGATGGAGCAATCGACTTGTTTTGATGTGTTTGAACTAACACCTATAATCGATTAACTCAATCGATTCTATATACAATACCATTAGTATTCGTTCTGATACTGTATTAAAAGAATCGATTGGAATCGTTATGCTTATAGGTTCAAGATTCAAGAAACAAACAGACATGCGAAAGCGATGGGGCAATCGATTTAGCTAGCTTTTAAAAACACTATCTAAACGATTGAGCAATCGATTATCCTGTGTTTTCTGAATATATTAAGCAGATTCAATCACTTTGAACAATAACTTTCGCATAACTGTTTGGAAAACTTTGTTGATAACATTTGAATAACTTTGACAAACACTCTGAGAGAAAAGTTTTTACAACACACAAATATTACTGCTAAATACTTTTTTGTGTGAGATACTTGTGATTGAGCAAAGTTTGATATTCTTCCAATTCTTTGAGAAAGACAATTTTCTGTAATGAAGGTTTAAGAAATCATAGAGAAACTGGTAGCATCTTTGTTGGTGTGAGATCATCAAGAAGAAAGTTCACATTGATCTTGTGTGAGTTTGGCGATTAACTCCAAGGATCAGGTGGTATAGAAAGGAAGTTTAGTGAGTTAGATAGATAGGCTTTGTGGGAGCTGGACAATCGTAAAACGTTCTCAAATCATTCTATTGGAAAGGTTGAAATCTTGTTGGATTTTCAAGACTGGATGTAGGCTATCAAACTGATAGCTGAACCATATAAAATCTTGGTGCACTTGTTTCTTATCCCTACTCTTTATTTTGATATTGCATAAATGCTATTCTGAAAGTTTGAATTAATGAATTCTGTATTGATTAACATTCTGAATTAAGCATTGTTTCTGTTTCATATATTGATAATATTGCAACTGTGTTAATCTTTGCTCCTTAATATATTCTGCACGGATCTTTGATAATTTGTTTAATAACCTCTCATATCTTTAACTAATAGAGGCCATTATCCTAACACTGCTGTTATGAGAAGTCTCCTGAATTGATATGGAAAATTGGATTTAGACATCGATTTATCCATTAAACGTTCACTTAAGAAAATCGATTTGGAATCGATTGAAATATGACTGTTACAAAATAACTAGCCGTTGGAGCAGTTGTAACGGAAACCCTTTCATTTCCCTCCAATAACGATAACAAAATTGATTTGACAACGACTTTGTGCCGCAAATGTGAAATAAAATCGATTTTAGAAATCGATTCTGAACAGTCCCATATAAATCCCTAAATCGATTTCTAACACCCATTTTCACTATCAAATCACATTTTCACTATCCAACTCTCCAAACTCGATTTCTCTGTGCTTTGATAATTCTCATCTTCTCAAACCTCTTAAATTTCCAAAATCTCTCTAATGGCAAGAGAAAACAGACAATGAGAAACCACAATCATCTTCTTCAAAACCATTTCCCTAGATTCTTCCATAACACTAGTGGAAAGAACTCCTTCTCCTCAACCTACTTCCCCTCCTGCAAGAGAGTTTCTATACCTACTCATAAGGTATTGGCAAAGGATAAAGGAAAGGCCATTGCCACTGATCAAGGAACGACCAAAAAGAGGAAGGTTCCTCAAACTGAAAAACTGATGGGTGATGCCATGAAGGGACCAACCTAAAAGAAGAGAAAACCATCTCTCCCCTCAGGCAAAGAAGCCTCACCTCCCAAAGGCAAACCATCCGTTGAAGACATTAATCTTCCACCGCATTCCTAAAGAGGAAAATCCATGAGCAAGAACTCTGGATTTGCCCTACTTTGATGCTAAATGATTCACATTCCAAAAACCATCAAGAATTTCATGGTTTGTAGATTTTATATCCTGCTCTCTGGAATCTTGTCCAAGACTTATTAAGAGCCTTCTACTCAAAGATTCAAACTCACAGATTTGGATTTGAGTCTGAAGTTAAAAGGAAGAAAAATTTCCATGACTTTTAGAGAGTTTCTCTAGCTTTCAGGACTACCCTACTATGGAGAAGCTGTTGATGGCAGGACCAATCCTAACTCTACTAATGATGCTGAGAAACATCAGGATAGGCACACATCCCATTCAAGACCTGATGGTGAAGGGTTTGTAGGGAAGGCATATCTCTCCCTATTGGTCAAATGAGATCCATCATAGGATGCTGATGTATGTGCTAACAAGAATGTTGGTACATAGATCAGGGAACCATGTTGTAGTTCAAAGGCTAACATCACTCTTCTTTGGGGCTTTACAAGGACTCAAGATGAGTTGGCTTGGATTGTGCTGGCTAATATGTTAGAGTCAGCACAAGGAAAACAAATGCTCCTTACCCCAGCTGATCACAGATTCTAAGACATTTTAAAATATCAGTTGTCAATGAAGAATCAGTAAAAACAACTCTGATTTTGGGAATCAACTGTCAACCAAATGCAGTTGAAAAAAGAATCAGTGGTATTTGGACAGGGCTCAACCAAATGCTGAACAACCTGAGCAACGCTGAAACCCAATCTGAGGTTTTAGCTAAGTTGCTGGAATTTATGAGTCTCAGGCCAACACAATGTTAAGGTGGAAGCCTCCCTTGTGCGACTTCAAACAACCCTCAACTCAATTGTTCATGATGTAGATGCCATCCAAGACCATTTGGGTCTCAAGATGTCATTTAGGACATAGCTGACATTGACACAACAAGTACCCAATCAGGAAGATGAACCTCCTTCCCCACCACTAATAAGGAACAACCTAGATTAGTGTTTAGGTTTTTGTTTTTCTTTGTTGTTTTGTTATTTGTTTGTATATCTCTTATTCTCTCTTGTATCATTTTTTGAATTTAATGACAAAGGGGGAGAATTTTTGAATGAAATTTAACTTGTGCTTATGTTATTCATGAATACTGAAATTGAACTTGAAATTGAAATGAATTATAATTCTAAAATTCAGGGGATTGATAAAAATTCAGGGGGAGTGTTAAACAATGTTAAATAAGAATTATTATAAAGTTAAGTTTCAATTTGAAATGTAACTCAAAGTTAAATAGTATGTTTTCATTTAATCAAAAAGGGGAGATGTAAGATATATGCCTCCTATACTGTGATTTTGATGTAACTCCCAAACATACAATGTATGCATTATCTGATTAATCTAATAGTTTGAGTGAGATAACATTTTGAGAAAGAATCAAACACTACAGCTTGGACAAATCTTGGATCTCAGCAATTAAGCAAAGATTGATCATATCATACAAGGCTTGAGATTATGTGTAAATGTGTCTATTGTTCATAGTGTTGATTAGTTAGATTCATCATTAAGATTTCACACATCTAATATTTGCCAATTAATACTGAAAATCATAAAATAAGTATGTTAATCAATCAATTGGTAAATCAACTAGCTAATCGATTTTCTGAGTCATAGAACAAGTTTTCACTAAGTCAATCGGTTGGGAAATCGATTAATTAAAGGTTCGTTATCAGACTGTGTCTATGATTAAAGGGAAATCGATTGGACAATCGATTGATATAACTTTCTTAAGTTACAAGCTTTTCTACTAATCATTGGTTAATCGATTTTCTGATTCACAGAACAAAGCTTTCATTGAGACAATCGATTAGCAATCGATTACTTAAAAAATGTTTTATCAACATGTGTTCTGTGATTAAACGAAATTGATTGGATAATCGATTGCATAAATGAATCACTCATCATTTATCAGAAACATACTGCATAATCGATTGGCACATCGATTGAAATTAAATATCTGAGTTACATAAAGAAACCAGTCGATTGGCAATCGATTTGAGTAAGTGTCTGAGTAACAGGGAAAATCAATCGATTGGCAAATCGATTTGAATGATGAGTATCTGGAGACACAGGGAGAAATTAGCCCATTGCCAAATCAATTATGTTGGTGAAAATGAATCGACTGAGTAATCGATTGTTTGATCTCACATTTTGAACAAAACAATTATAATCGATTACTCAATCGACTCTGATATACTGAGTATCAATTTCTGATATATGCATTAAAAACATCGATTAGCAAATCGATTAGTTCATCTGTTTCAAGATTTCAAGAAAAACAGAAATGCAAAATCGATTGAGCTGGTAATACACATTAATAAAATGGATTGGGAAATCGATTTGTCTGAAGTTTTCTGAAACTATATAAACTGAATCAATCACAATTTATCAAGAAATAAATACACAGAAAACAAAAAAAAATTCTCATTGACTTTCTCGAAAAATACACTTTGAGAAAAACTATTATAACTCACAACATTATTGGCAAATCCTTAGTGTGAGATTTCATTGTGATTGAATCAAGTACTTTATTTTTTTTGAAAGAATTATCTTGATAATACATGTTCTTGAATCTCAGTTTTGAATCATTTTTTGAATCTATAACTGTTAAATTGGAATTAACATTAAACAAGTTGGTTTTAATATTAAGTTCAACACTTAGCAAGGAATTAGATAATCTAGTTAAAAAATATTGTATACAACTTCCTAAGGATAGAGGTCATTACACCAACACTAGGGAGGATGAAAATGACCTAAATGCTAATCCAATGACACAAACACACCTAATGGATGCACAAGATTGGTAAAAAAACCATAATTGGACAAGAATAAGGCTAGAGAGGACGAATACACCCAAAAAGTAATCAATGACACACAAACACCTATTGGAGAACAGAGGGGTTAAAACCCTAATTGGAAAAAATAAGCCTAGGTTAAGACGAAAAAAACCAAATGTTAATCCTATGCACAAACACACCTATTGTATGCACAAGATTGTTAAACCTTAATTGGACAAGCATAATCTAGGGGGACGAAAATGAACAAAATGTTACTTCGAATGTCACAAATGAGCCTTTATTGATGTACAAATTGTTTAAAACCCTAATTGTACATAGAACAAGCTTTGGGAGGGATGAAAATGACATAAATGTTTAATCCGCCAATGACACAAATGAACTTATTGGATGCACTAGATTGGTTAAAAACCCTAATTGGGACTAGAATAAGCCAGTGAGGATGAAATGAACTAAATGTTAATCCAATGACACAAACACACCTATTGGATCACAAGATAGGTTAAGAACCCTAATTGGAGTAGAACAAACCTAGGTAGGGCGAAAATGACCTGAAATGTTAATCCTATGACAC
>PGWS01032017.1:0-12057 GCA_002896235.1 Cicer reticulatum
GCCTATCACGGCCCGTATCGTTTACAAAGTGCCACCTATCACGGTCGCACGGTTACTAAAATAACGAAATGTACCGCTATTCACAGGCCAAATACTATTTAAAGGTGCCACCCATGGTCTGCACAATTACAAAAAAACCGAAAAACCATAAACGTACTGCCTATCACGGCCCGATCGTATATCAAGGTGTCTGCACGGTTCAAAAACGTAAATCATAAATGTACCGCCTATCACAGGCCAAAGTACTATTCATCAAGGTGCACCTATCACGGGTCTGCACGATTTACAAAAAAGGATGAAAATGCATGAACATATTACCACTCCATTTACAACAGATGTTAAGCAAATGCAAGATATAAAAGATTCCCCATTTTTAATACCCATTTAACTTAAACGACTTTCACAACAAACATTAAGTAACCAAGACATTAAGAGATTCCCCATTCTTAACGCCCAGTTAACTTAAACGATTTTCAAAACAACGTTAAATAAATAAGACATTAAGAGATTCCCCATTCTTAATATTGATTTATCTTAATGATTTTCAAAACGAAATGTTAAGCAAACAGACATATTAAGAGATTCTCCATTCTTAATATACTTTTGACTTAAACGATTTTCACACAAGATATTCAGTAAACGAGTCATTAAGAGATTCCCCATTCTTAATACTCATTTACCGGAACGATTTTCAAAAACGATCGTTAAGTAACCGGGACATTAAGAGATTCCCCATTCTCAACGCCCAATTAACTTAAACCTTTTCCTCAAATGCACATTAAGTAAACCGAGGTATTAAAAGATTCCCCATTTTTAATACTCGTTTAACTCTAATGGTTTTCAAATTCCACAGAACAAACTCAAACATACTCTCACATTCAAACCATATTTCACAACAAACACACCAATTAAACAAACATCGAGTATGGACACGCCAAATACACATGAACACATCAACACTAACATAAGACACCCAGATCTCACATAATCATTTTACTCATATCAATTACACAAAGACTTCAAATTCATTTACCACGAAACATTCATCAATATAAACAAAACCTAACTCTAAGGTTTTACCCATAACGCATTAGTTTCGTTTTTCCCCAAATCGATACCTTAAACCCTAACAAATTCCTTCCCACACAACCACAAATAAGTCCCTAATGCAACTAGAAGTTTGGAAGGAGCCCTTACCTCAACGTTAGCTTTAACGTGCGTTTCCGGTACCGCGAGTAATTCCGGTAAAATCCCCGCTCGCAACGCCGCTCCCAAATTAGTTCACTAGTACCGTAGCGTGGTGGTGAGCAACTTTCCCTTCTATCTCTTCGAGAAATGAGGTTTGGATCTAGGAGAAACGGAGGGGTTTGTGTTTGGATCTCAAAAACCGTTTTTCTTCGTTTTCGAATCAAAAGAAGGAAGAGTGGAGTTGCGAAAACCTTGATCTAACTCTCACCAACCTTGGGTCACTAGCTTTGAAGAAAGGAAGCGTCGAAAACGAAAAATGGAGGAGGAGGAAAATTGGTCTCACGGTTAACAGAGGAAGAAGACGAGGGATTTGTTTTCCTTCCTTTTCCTTTCTTCTATTCTCTTTCTTTCTATTTCCTTTCCTTTCTTTTCTATTTCCTTTCCCTTTCTTTTCTATTTTCCTTTTCCTTTCCCTCAAACAAACATATATACAATAATATATATATAATATATTAGTTACTTTTAATAAATATCTTCATACCTGATTATTTATTAAAATTACATTTCACCCTAAGGCATAAATTCTACGTAAAAGGTTCATCGTGCAGTTAATTTCAATTTATTTAATCGACGAGAAATTCTAATTAGAATCAAATATCTTTTGATTATAACTCCAAAATATATTCGAGCCAAAATCCAAATACACAAAAATACATAAATGGTACTTTTAAAATTATGGGTCTTACAGAAATCCTCTCAAGGTAGTAAGGTGAAATATTGTAACAGATCAAGATGATCTGGAAAGTTAGTGTGGAAATCAAGAACGATCTTGTTTGAACACTCATAATTAAAGCTCACAAATTGTGAGGACTGGACGTAGCCCACTTTGGGTGAACCAATATATATTACTATGTGATTCTATTTCCTTATCTCTATTTATTTTTGACTAACTACCCATATATCCCGTAGGGAAATTTTCTTTTGATTTCACTAACCAAGAACGTGATGCTTTTGTTGTGTTTAGAAAACCAAGATTGATATTGAGTTAACTAAATTGAATTAGCAAGAATTATTTTAAAAAGGAAAATTACAATTCAAACCCCCCTTCTTGGTAATTGGAATTGTCATTTCCATTGGCATCAGAGCTACCCTTAAAGGATTAACACTCAAGAAGTTTTTAGTGGAAAGATTCAAGAAGCAATGTCAAAAGCCAAGTACATACTTGAAGGAGGATAATCAAACAGACCACCTACTTTGATGGTACAGACAACTATTTATGGAAGAGTAAGATGCAGTTTTCCTAAAATCACAAGACACAGGAATGTGGCACATCATTAGAGATATAGAATTCATACCAAGAATTTACCAGAATGACTCAACATTTGTTGAAAAAAAAGACATAGATTGGACAATAGAAGACAAAGCTAAGGTACTTATAAACTCTAAAGCTCATATATTTTATCATATGCCTTAAGCAGGGAAGAAAGTGAAAGAGTAGATGAATGTAATTGTTGGACTTTAAGTCCTTGAATCCTAATTTGAACATAATTAACAATTCAACAATGTTCATACACTACATGATAAATCTAATATTTGAATTGAGCAAGATTTCAGGAACAACAATCAAATCCTACACGCTTGGGAACATGTTGCTTGGAACACAAGAAATCAACAAAAGTTGATTTTTGACTGAAGCAAATCGATTGGGAAATCGATTTTCATAACAAGGGTGTAAGGAAACAGAACTGTTTGTGTTGGTATAATCGATTGGGCAATCGACTGACTAAATTAGAAATGAAAATTGCACAAGTCAGTAGCACCCCAGTTTTAAGGGTAATCGATTGACAAATCGATTATACATTTTACAAATAAACCTGATTGAAAATAAATCGATTGGGAAATCGATTGGACAGTCACAGTGGCACCCCAGTTTGAAGGGTAATCGATTGGCAAATCGATTGCTTAAATATCATTTGCAAAATAACTTTCCTGTGACAAACACATCGATTGGACAATCTATTGTGTGAAATTTCAATCAAGTTAAGTTTGGTTGCAATCGATTGGGAAATCGATTGAACTAAACCCCAGGTAAGAACGTTTTCAGACAAATACATACAAATCGATTGGCACGTCGATTAACATCAAATAGCTGAGTCACTGACTTAAACACAATCGATTGGCAAATCGATTGACAGAACTTTTGAAAACCCAGTGAACTCTGAGTTTTGTGACCAAATCGATTCTGAGTATTTGTTAATCGATTATGAAGACTTAATAAATCGATTACGAAATCGATTGATATGTGTTTCAGTTTGAACATAACATCTGCAATCGATTACGAAATCGATGCACATCAGTCTTAACATAATCACTGAAAAATTGCAGTTTAAAGAATCGTTGATAAATCGATTGGCTTATATAGTTTCAAGATTCAAGAAAAACAAGACACACGATAATCGATTGGCAAATCGATTAGACTGGTTTTATCACTTTAAGAAATCGATTGGTGAATCGATTGATTAATATGTTTTTCAGAAACTATATAAACTGTCTTCAATCATTCTTTCAATAACAATCTGATAAACCACAATATTCTTGATATACAAAAAGAACTCTCAATAACACTTGGTTAATACACTGAGATTGCTTTTTCAGAATCATAGCCAAAGAGATTATCAACAATCAATAAGAAGAGCTGGAAAAGTGATCTTGAAAGACAAGGGTTCTCATGAAAAATCTTTGAATATCCAAGAAATGTGAGAAGCCACATTGACCAAGATTGAAGACTACTTTTTGTTTTTCCTTTATTCTGTTTGTAATAGATACTTTTGTAACAAAACGAAAGCGAGAAAAGCCAGCTATAAACTGCTGGCTACTTTCTTGGGTGAGAGTGCTCAACAAGAAAGAGTCGTACTTGATTCTGTGTTAGATTGCTGAGTATCTACAAGGATCAGAGGGTGATCAATAGGAAAGAGATCATTAAGATAGATAGGTTTCGGGGATGAAACTGACAATCTGTAATTGATTCTTTCTATTGGAGAAGAAAATCTGAAATCCGTTTGTGGATTGTCAGGACTGGATGTAGGTTGTCAAGTTGACAACTGAACCAGTATTAAATTCTTGGTGCAATCTTCTCTAACCCTTAACTCCTTTAATTTTCTATCTTGCTATATCTGTATATGTGATAATATTAGATGCATGTTAAACATATTCTGACAAAGTAATATTGTCTTTTAATCTGGTATCTTGACTTGCATGCATCTGGTTAATCGCTTATCAATCTACTTGAACTTGCTAATCTTGTATGCCACAATTTAAATTCCGCTGTGTGTATGAAATTGATTTAATTCTTAAAGAACTGATACATTCCGATTATTTCGAGGTCGTACCAACCAACATGTAACATGGAAAAAATGGTATGGGACACACTATAAACTCACCATGAAGGACAAGCCATGTCAAAGCAAACAAGAATTGATATCGGCGTACGAAAGTTTGAACTATTTGAAATGAATGAAGGAGAAATTATTTATGAAATGTATTCAAGATTGTACAACTATAGTAAATGAAACATGTCTGGAAAAGCATATTAGTACAAGACAAAGTAAGAAATATCATTAGATGCCTTGAAATCATATGGAGACCAATGGGATAGCATAGGTCAAGCTAAGAATCTTGAGATACTCTTGATTGGAAGAACTCATTGGAACCTTACGAGCACATGAAGTGCTACTGTAAGAAGACAAACCAGGTAAAGAAAGGCAAATAATAAACCTAAAAGCCTCCCAAAATCCTTAAGAAAGCGTACCCTTACAAACTAGATCAAAGAGAAGACTCAAAAGAATCGAAACAAAACGATGTTGGATGAAAAAATAGTTCTTCTTACAAGAAAAATCCAAAAGATGATGAAGAGAAGATATTAGATTAAGAAAAGCTTTCCAAATAAAAAAGAAAATTTCAAAACAGAAGTAGATAAAAGCCAGATGTCATGTTCTGGGTGGAACAAACTAGGACATTACAAAACAAAATATCCATTAAATAAAAGGGCACCAAAAAGATTCCCCTTCAAGAAAATATCCATGATGGTTACCTGAGATGATTATGATGAATCAGAAACAGAGGAGACTGAAGAAGCCAAACATATGCTTAATGGAAACTTTAGTAGACAATGAGGTAATAATTATAAACTGTCCTTTATGCAAATAAATTGAAAAAGAGTTTGATAACCTGTTAATCAATTCAAATTTTTGTTTAAAAATGTAGCTTTTTTAAATAAGTTTACAAAGAAAAAAAAAAAAAAAAAAAAAAAAAAAAAAAAAAGAAAGCTCAAGCTATGATTGATGAACTAAAAATTATCATTCAAAGCATGCAGAAATCTTATTTTAAAAAAACTGAAGAAAGTGAAAATCAAGAACGTTCTACGATTCAAAAGGAGAACGTTCTACTTAAAACAAAAATTGAATTCCTAAAAAATGACCTTTCAAATTTTTTCAAATCTACTGAAACCTTCCAAAATATTATGGGATCCTAAGTGGGAATATTTGATAAAGCTGGACTTGGTTTTGACAAATCCCATAAACAAAAACTTTACAAAAATGTTTTTGTTCATGAAAGAAAGGAAGACAACTGCAAAACAAAATATTCATAATGTAATAAAATTGGACATCTTGAGTTTGCATGTTATTTCAAAATCGAGATAAAAATTCAAAAAAAAAAAGGTCATTCAAAAAGGAAGAAAGTTATGGAATTAGATCAGAACCTTCTCCAAGAACTTTCAAAAAGGAAGAACCTTATCGAATCAGAAAACACCTCTAAGAACAATAAGAAAATGCTCTTTTTGTTCAAAAATAGGAAATAAAATAAACTATTATTTTAAAAAAGAAATCCCAGTATTTAAGGGAAAAACTAACCTCTCAAGGAACTCAGACCAAAATGGGTACCTAAAAGTCTTGTAACACATAAGTACATGTTTGTTCTCAAAATGGTCAAGAAAAACCATGGTACTTGGAGCATCTGTCGAGACATATGACATGAGATAAACAATGATTTATGTCCTTTGTTAAAAAATATGGAGTGGTTGCTAACTTTTTGGGAACAATGATCAACCAAAAATCAAAGGTAAAGGTATTATAAGTAAGGAAAGCTCTGCTAAAATTACCGATGTTTCAAACATATTGAAAGGACTGAATATAATCTTCTAAAGCATTAGTCAATTATGTGACAATGGTTTTTGGTGTGATATTTAAACAAAACATATGTGGAGTTAGGAATACAACTTCTGGTGAGATTATGTTCTCTAGAACCAGAAGAAAATCTATATGTTTTATATCTTGAAGAATTACTCTATTGAAGTGGATATCTGCATTATACGAACTGGGAATGTTAGTTTTGAAACAATCTCAAACTTATCCAAACTAGATCTTGTTAAAGGTCTACGCAAAATAAATTTTGATCAGGATAAAATATGTGACGCAGTGTGCAAAAAGGAAAACAAGTCAAAGAAATTTCATTCAAATATTTTATTTCAACTAAAAAAACCTTTTGAACTACTTCACATTGATCTCTTTAGTCCTATCAAATCAACAAGCTTAGGAGGAATGAAATATGATTTTTGTTAGCGTTGATGACTTTTCACAGATACATTATGAGGTACTCTTTTTAAAACAAAAAGATGAATGCTGTGTGTCGTGATGCTTTTAAACTTCTGCATAAAAGGTACAAAATGAAAAAGAATCCAACATGATCTTTGTACATGTGTATCATATACCATGTTAAACTCTGTTAAGGAGGCAGACTTCATATATTACACTAAAAAGCTTCCTTTGATGTAAGCTCGACATGTTCTCATAATATAGTCATACTGCAATAAATCCCTTCAATAAATAATGGCAGTTGTCCTTCCACGAAACAATGAGAACATATTCAAAGACCTTTTTTTATATAATATGGAATTATATCAAACGTTATAAGCAATACTCGACAACTGTAAGCTTACATCATCCTTCGCTGCACCATTTCTAAATCGGTGTCTCTAGGAATTTTGTATCAACAAACACCTATGAAATATTAGATCTCTATAGATAGTCCTTATCTCCAATGATTACACATCTTTTTCAGTTTTATGTTATAATTCAAAATAATCAGATAAGTTAGAAAAGCTTGATGCGAAAGTCAGAATTGAATAATCAATCAAAATCATCCGATATAGATAGTGTTTTCATTCAAGTAGTTTGCTACCTGACATTTGTAGTCTCCTCTATATTTGATAAATTGGGGAGAATACTGATACTTAGACTTAGGCGGAGCACTAAGTCAGGGGGAGTCAAAGAAATATGATAAAAAAAAGTTGTTATAAAACAGATACAAGTTTGTCATCATAAAAAAAGGGAGATCGTATTTGGAACCAAGTTGGTTTTATACTAGAGTTTTTATGATAACAATAAATATTTTATGACGAACCAGTATATTTGACTTTCAGAAAAGTTTGAAAAAATATATGGTCAAGATTTTTGTAGCTGATTTATAAGAAGATTATGAATCAGATTTTATCAAGATTTATCAACAACTAAATATGAACATAATTGGTCTGAGAGAATTTACAAACGCAATCTTGAATAAAATAGAAACTAATCAATCTGAAGAAATTTACAATCTCAATTCTAACAAAAATAGGAAACATAATCAGTTATGAAGAATTTACAAACACAAATTTGAACAAATACAATTCAGAAATTAACGAAGGACTAAATTAAAACCCAAATTTTAACTATAAATAGATACTCAAGGCAGAAGAATAAAAATTGTCGAAAAGCAAAAAGAGTAGGCTTAGAGTTCAAAGAGAGAAATACTTGTTCGAATGAGAAATAGGTTTTCTGAGTTGGTTTCTTTTCTTAGAGTGTGAGAGATATTTATTATAATGTAGCATTTGTATAAGCAAATACATAAAATTTCAACCTTTTGTATCCAACGATAGTTGGTTAGTCAAGCCTTCAATATTGGGTTGAGTTGTTAGGAGAAGACTTTAGGCTTGTAGGCTTCGAAGGTGGTTAGTTCCTCAAAAGTCTGTTGGTTGTAGGCCTGTTTGGGAAGACTGGCGTGGAGGGTCAAAGGTGCTTTTACTTAATTTTTAAGGTAGTTGGTTAGTGGGGATTAAGCCTTCTAAATGAGTTAGGAAAATGAATAGTATCCACGGTTATGGTGAAACAGATAATCTGTGTCTAAATTATGGATGTTTATCGTGCTAGTGCCTCTAAATCTGATTGCTTCTACTCCAAGTAAGTCACGCAAAACCTGTCTAGTTTGTTCTATCTTATTTATTTATTAAAATTATCAAAAGTTTATCAAACTTTGGCGCGTCCATAATCAACCCCCTTTCTCGTGTTTGCACCTTCAAGATGATGAAGTATGAAGAACAATCTGTGATAACATCATCAGATTGTTCAAGTAGAAATAAGAGATCATACTCAATCGGTCGTTTCAAACTCCTCCAATGCTGAAAATACATTAAACTATGATCCACCAAATCTCTCTTTATAGCGGAATACATATGATGGAATTATAACAATATGTCTTTAAAATGAATCAGTAACAACATGCAATGAGATGCTCAAATAGAGCCAAAATCATAATAAAAAGTCATTCTTAGATTAATCTTGGTCAAAGCGATGAGAGGAACTTCTTCAAGTTTGTAAAGAACCAAGTTTGGACTCTTCACCCAAATCCACAAGCAATAATCATTGGAACGGATGGTATTCAAAATAAGCAAGGCAGTAGCTCACTTAGCGTGACCATACAGTATGTATAGATTATGATGATACTTTTGCTCCAGTTGCAAGGTTAGAAGCTATCAGAATGCTCTTTGCATATGCATCTCATAAACTCATTAAACTTTTTCAAATGGATGTCAAAAGCGCCTTTTTAAATAGTTTTTAAATGAACTAGTGTATGTTCATCAACCTCCTGTATTTGAAAATCAAAAGAAACCAAATCATGTTTTCAAACTTACCAAAGCTCTATATGGACTAAAAAAAGTTTCTAGACCCTTGTATCATTGACAAAGCTCCTTTCTAATCTAAAATGGATTCTCCAGAAGAAAAATTGACACAACACTCTTTAAGAAAATTGATAAAAATAATTTACTTATTGTTCAAGTGTATGTTGATGACGTCATTTTTGGATAAACAAATGAAAAAATGTGTAAGGATTTTTCAAATCTCATTCAAAGTGAATTCGAGATGAGCATGATGGGAGAGTTAAGATATTTTCTTGGTTTACAAATTAAACAACATAAAGATGGAATTTTTATATGTCAAGAAAAATACATAAAAAATATCTTAACAAAATACAAAATGAATGAAGCCAAAATAATGTCAACTACCATGCATTCGTCCTCCATTTTGGACAAAGATGAACAAGGAAAATCCATTTTCTGAAAAGGAATACAAAGGAATAATAGGTTCATTGCTTTACTTAACTGCATGTAGACCATATATCATGTTTGCAGTAGGATTATATGCTAGATTTCAATCTTCACCTCAAGAATCTCATTTTGCTGCTGGAAAAAGAACTTTTCATTATCTTGTTGGTATTACTGATCTTGGCCTTTGGTATAGGAAAGGAACTCACTTTGATCTTGTAGCTTATTGTGATTCTGACTACGCCTGAGACAAAATAGAAAGAAAAAGCACAAGTGGTGCATGTCAGTTTCTTGGAGAAGCTTTAATAAACTGGTCATGTAGAAAGTAAAATACAATTGCAATGTCAACCATTGAAGCTAGATACGTCTCACTTGCCAACTTTTGCTCCCAAGTTCTATGGATAAAAAGCCAATACGAGTGCTATCAATCTCTCTAAAAAACCCATTCAAAATTCACGATCTAAACACATTAAAATAAAACATCATTTTATCATGGATCATGTTAACAAAAAGGAAGTTGAATTAGTATTTGTTGACACAAACAATCAACTCGCTGACATATTTACCAAACCCCTTGTTGAAGAAAATTTCAATTTCATTAGGAAAAAATTAAAAATAATTAAAAATCCAATCAGACCTCTTTGTAAAAAATAACCAGATTATTGTTCAAAACCAAAAACGTTCTTGTTTTGTTTTTACAAACAGTCTTTGTTTTCATCTCTATGAGAAGATCAAAAGGTCGACTTTGATTAAAAAGTAACGGTCCTTTTATCCTTCTATCAAAAAGTAACAGCTACTCATGCCTATGTCTGTCACATTAGTTCTACATTCCTCTTTCCCATTACCATTTGTCCCTTCTCAACTACCCTCTACGCATGGCATCTTCTTGTCTTCAACATTCCACTTCATCATCTCAATAATCGTCCCTCTCTCACTCCGAAAAATACAAAACAAAAGATAATATATCTTGTTCTGTGAAAAAACCTTCACTTCTCTCTTCTACGTTTCTTCTATTCTCACACAACATGGCGCGCACAAAAGCTTACCGCTAGAAAAAACCTACAACCTCAAACTCCATCTCCTTGCTTGTTCACCATCTCCTCTACCCAGACCAACACCCCCAGAAATTTCTTCTTCAGAGAAAAGCCTTCTCATCTGACATTACCATCATCTGCCCAAAATCAAGTCCCACCCATCTCACTTGCTCCCATCCCCATCGTCCTTCATTCCTTTATCATGCAACCCTTCTCTACAATCAGCCAAGTACCCCCTCATCTCAAGAACACATCCATCAATAACTGGCTCTGGAAGTACCTCTTCAAAACAGAGATCGCATGAGAGCTCGATATGTCGAAGTGTGCACCCTGCAAATAAATCCAAACGGAATTGATACAACCATCAGTTACACCATCTCCGACGATGATTCCAAACTAGGTCCACCATTTGTTCTACAACAAAAATCAAACACATTCCAAACCCTCTATACCTTCCACTTCAAAAACTCTACCTTTAATTCAACAGCAAACCCAATTAAAACCCAAATCCAACTTCATCTTCCACTTTTTCCCAGTTTTTTATAGCCTCACTCAAACTCAAAAACCCTTAAAAACCTTCTTGAAAAACACAAACCTAGGAACTTTCTCCATCAAAACTTACCTCGCCAGAACGTTCTCCACAAGACTGATATCACAAGAACCACTCCTCGTCTAAACCTCAAATCAAAACAAATCTCTTCCAAAGTCCTCATCCTTTCTCTATTATCATCCCAAAAATACCAGAAAGTTTTCCATGAAAAATTGGCCAAAGCGACCCATTGCGTATTGGCAGAGTCTTCATGTTCGATAACTTTAATTTTGAAGGTATCCCTCAAGCATCGATTACTGTGTTCTTGGATGGACAAACTTTTCTTGCAAATTCTCTGATCATTTATCTGAGGTGATTAGGGCCTTCTATGCAACGCTCGGCAGCTGTTTGCGGATAACTCTCTCATTGTCTCAAATCTAAAGATGCAGCCAAAATTCGTCTCTACCCCTGCTATATCTGCCTGCCGATAATCTACAATTGGCATATGAGGACCCACATCTTTGGGACATCAGTATGGTATTATATCTCTAAGTCATAAAAAATGATGAAGTCTTTAAGAGTTGTTTATCCTTACTCCACCCAATTTTTGTAACACCCCGACTTTTGTAAAGCGAAGGTGTAACTTTTTTCAAAAGACAATTCGAAATAAAACAGAGAAAAACAAATAAGGAAATGCCTTTGGATAAATAATTAAGTCATTATAATTTATAAGCAACGGAAAAGTTTCTCCAAATATAAATCCAAAACATTTACACAACAACAAATGGTACATGGAACCCATTCAAATAAGATGTCAAACTGACAATATTAGTATAAGTACAGTTTTCCAAATTAAAATACTCCAACCCAAAAAGAAGGACGTCTAGTCC
>PGWS01032018.1:0-12088 GCA_002896235.1 Cicer reticulatum
TAACAAACATCGAGTATGGACACGCCAAATACAACGAACACAATCAACACAACATAACACCCAGATACCTCAAATATCATTTACTCATAATCATACACAAAGACTTCAAATTCATTTACCACGAAACATTCATCAATATAAACAAAACCTAACTCTAAGGTTTTACCCATAACGCATTAGTTTCGTTTTTCCCCAAATCGATACATTAAACCCTAACAAATTCCTTCCCACACAACCACAGATAAGTCCCTAATGCAACTAGAAGTTTGGAAGGAGCCCTTACCTCAACGTTAGCTTTAACGTGCGTTTCCGGTACCGCGAGTAATTCTGGTAAAATCCCCGCTCGCAACGCCGCTCCCAAATTAGTTCACTAGTACCGTAGCGTGGTGGTGAGCAACTTTCCCTTCTATCTCTTCGAGAAATGAGGTTTGGATCTAGGAGAAACGGAGGGGTTTGTGTTTGGATCTCAAAACCGTTTTTCTTCGTTTTCGAATCAAAGAGGAAGAGTGGAGTTGCGAAAACCTTGATCTAACTCTCACCCAACCTTGGGTCACTAGGTTTGAAGAAAAGGAAGCGTCGAAAACGAAAAATGGGAGGAGGAGGAAAATTGGTCTCACGGTTAACAGAGGAAGAAGACGAGGGATTTTGTTTTCCTTCCTTTTTCCTTTCTTCTATTCTCTTTCCTTTCTATTTCCTTTCCTTTCTTTTCTATTTCCTTTCCTTTCTTTTCTATTTCCTTTTCCTTTCCCCTCAAACAAACATATATACATAATATATAATATATATTTAGTTACATTAATACAATAATCTTCAAATACTTGATATTATTAAAATTACCATTTCACCCATAAGGCATAAAATTCTACGTAAAAGGTTCATCGCAGTTAATTTCAATTTATTTATCGACGAGAAATTCTAATTAGAATCAAAATATCTTTTTGATTATAAAACTCCCAAAATATTATTCCGAGCCAAAATCCAAAATACACAAAAAATACATAAATGGTACTTTAAAAATTATGGGTCTTAAAGAAATCCTCTCCAGAGTAGTAAGGTGAAATATTGTAACAGACAAGATATCTGGAAGTTATGGTGGAAATCAGAACGATCTTGTTTGAACACTTTAATTAAAAAGCTCACAAATTGTGAGGACTGGAGTAGCCCATTTGGGTGAACCATATATTTACTATGTGATTCTATTTCCTTATTCTATTTTATTTTGGACTAACTACCCATATATCCCGTAGGGAAATTTTTCATTTAATTTCACTAACCCAGAACTTGACTGATTTTGTGTGGTTTAGAAAACAAGAATGTATTGAGTTAACTAAATTTGAATTAAGCAAGAATTATTTTTAAAAAGGAAAAATTACAATTCAACCCCCCTTCTTGTAATTGGAATTGTTCATTTCCATTGGCATCAGAGCTACCCTTAAAGGATTAACACTCAAGAAGTTTTAGTGGAAAGATTCAAGAAGCAATGTCAAAAGCAAGTACATACTGAAGGAGGATAATCAAACAGACCACCTTTACTTTGATGGTACAGACAACGTATTTATGGAAGAAGTAAGATGCAGTTTTTCCTAAAATCACAAGACACAGGAATGTGGCAACTCATTAGAGATATAGAATTCATACCAGAATTTACCAGAATGACTCAACATTTGTTGAAAAAAAAGGACATGATTGGACCAATAGAAGACAAAGCTAAGGTACTTCTAAACTCTAAAGCTCAATTATTTTTATCATATGCCTTAAGCAGGGAAGAAAGTAAAGAGTAGAATGAATGTAATTGTTGGACTTTAGTCCTTTGAATCTAATTTTGGACATAATTAACAATTCAACAATGTTCATACACACATGATAAATCTAATATTTGAATTGACAAGATTTCAGGACAACAATCAAATCTACACGCTTGGACCATGTGCTTGGAACACAAGAAATCAACAAAAAGTTGATTTCTTGACTGAAGCAAGTCGATTGGGAATCGATTTCATAACAAGGGTGTAAGGCGAAACAGAACTGTTTGTGTTGGTATAATCGATGGGCAATCGACTGATAAATTAGAAATGAAAATTGCACAAGTCAGTAGCACCCCAGTTTTAAGGGTAATCGATTGACAAATCGATTATACATTTTTACAAATAAACCTGATGAAATAATCGATTGGGGAAATCGATTGGACAAGTCACAGTGACACCCAGTTTTTAAGGGTATCGATTTGGCAAATCGATTGCTTAAATATCATTTGCAAAATACTTTCCCTGTGACAACACAATCGATTGGACAATCTATTGTGTGAAATTTCAATTCAGTTAAGTTTGGTTGCAATCGATTGGGAAATCGATTGACTAACCCCAGGTAAGAAACGTTTTCAGACAAATACATACAAATTGATTGGCACAGTCACCGATTAACGATTCAACGAATAGCTGAGTCACTGGCTTTACGAACACAATCGCGATTTGGCAATCGATTGACAAGATCTTTTGAAAACCCAGTGAACTCTGAGCTTGTGACCAAATCGATTCTGAGTATTTGTTAATCGATTATGAAGACTTAATAAATCGATTACGAAATCGATTGATATGTGTTTCAGTTTGAACATAACATCTGCAATCGATTACGAAATCGATGCACATCAGTCTTAACATAATCACTGAAAAATGTTGTTTAAAGAATCGATTGATAAATCGATTGGCTTATATAGTTTCAAGATTCAAGAAAAACAAGACACACGATAATCGATTGGCAAATCGATTAGACTGGTTTTATCACTTTAAGAAATCGATTGGTGAATCGATTGATTAATATGTTTTTCAGAAACTATATAAACTGTCTTCAATCATTCTTTCAATAAAAAAATAAACACTTTGAATATTCTTGATATACAAAAGAACTCTCAATAACACTTGGTTAATACACTGAGATTGCTTTTTCAGATCATAGCCAAAGAGATTATCAACAATCAATAAGAGAGCTGGAAAAGTGATCCTGAAAGACAAGGGTTCTCATGGTAAATCTTTGGATATAACCAGACATCTAGTGAGAAGCCACATTGACACAATGATTGAGACTACTTTTGTTTTTCCTTATTCTGTTTGTAATAATACTTTGAAACAAAAACGAAAGCGAGAAAAGCCAAGCTATACTGCTGGCTACTTTCTTGGTGAGAGTGCTCAACAAGAAGAGTCGTACCTTTGATTCTGTGTTAGATTGCTGAGTATCTACAAGGATCGAGGGTGATCAATAGAAAGAGATCAAGTAATAGATAGGTTTTCGGGATGAAACTCGACATCTGTAATTGATTCTTTCTATTCGGAGAGAAATCTGAAATCCGTTTGGATTGTCAGGACTGGATGTGGGTGTCAAGTTACAACTGAACCAGTATAAGATTCTTGGTGCAATCTTCTCTAACCCTTAACTCTTTATTTTTATCTTGCTATATCTGTAATGTGATTAATATTAGATGCATGTTAAATATATTCTGTGACAAGTTAATAATTGTTTAATCTGGTATCTTGACCTTGCATGGCATCTTGGTTAATCGCTTTATCATCTACTTGAACTTGCTAATCTTGTATTGCCACAATTTAAATTCCGCTGTGTGTAGAAATTGATTAAATTTCTTAAAGAACTGATCTTCCGATTATTTCGAGGTCGTTACAACCAACATGTAACATGAAAATGGTATGGGACACACTATAAACCACATGAAGGGACAAGCCATGTCAAAGAAACAAGAATTGATATCGCGACGAAGTTTGAACTATTTGAAATGAATGAAGGACGAATTATTTATGAAATGTATTCAAGATTTACAAACTATAGTAATTGAAACATGTCTGGAAAAGCATACTTAGTACAAGACAACAGTAAGAATATCATAGATGCCTTCCCAATCATATGGAGACCAATGTGATAGCATAGGTCAAGTAAGAATCTTGAGATACTCTTATTTGGAAGAACTCATTGGACCTTACCGAGCAATGAAGTGCTACTGTAAGAAGACAAACCAGTAAAGAAAGGCAAAATAATTAACCTTAAAAGCCTCCCAAAGATCCTTAAGAAAGCGTACCCTCACTAGATCAAAGAGAGACTCAAAAGAAATCGAACAAAACGATGTTGATGAAAAATAGTTCTTCTTACAAGAAAAATCCAAGATGAATGATGAAGAGAAGATATTAGATAAGGAAAACGCTTTCCAATAAAAAGAAAATTTCAAACACGAAGTAGAATAAAAGCCAGATGTCATGTTCTGGTGGAACAAACTAGGAATTACAAAACACAAAATCCATTAAATAAAGGGCACCAAAAAGATTCCCCTTCAAGGAAATATCCATGATGGTTACCTGAGATGATTATGAGAATAGAAACAGAGGAGACTGAAGAACAACATATGCTTAATGGAAAACTTTAGTAGACAATGAGGTAATAATTATAAACTGTCCTTTATGCAATTAATTGAAAAAGAGTTGATAAACCTGTTAATCATTCAAATTTTTTGTTAAAAATGTAGCTTTTAAAATAGTTTTACAAAGAAAAAGAAGAAAAAAAAAAAAAAAAAAAGAAAAGCTCAAGCTATGATTGATGAACTAAAATTATCATTCCAAAGCATGCAGAAATCTTATTTTAAAAAAAACTGAAGAAAGATGAAAATCAAAGAACGTTCTACGATTCAAAGGAGAACGTTTACTTAAAACAAAAATGAATTCCTAAAAATGACCTTTTCAAATTTTTCAAATCTACTGAAACCTCCAAAATATTATGGGGAGCCTAAAGTGGGAATATTTGATAAAGCTGGCTTTGGTTTTGACAAATCCCATAAACAAAACGTTACAAAATGTTTTGTTCATGAAAAAAGGAAGACAACTGCAAAACAAAATATTCATAATGTAATAAAATTGGACATCTTGAGTTTGCATGTTATTTCAAATCGAGATAAAAAATTCAAAAAAAAAAAGGTCATTCAAAAAGGAAGAAAGTTATGGAATTAGATCAGACCTTCTCAAGAACTTTCAAAAGGAGAACCTATCGAATCATAAACACCTCTAAGAACAATAAGAAATGCTCTTTTTGTTCAAAATAGGAAATAATAAATCAAAACTATTATTTTAAAAGAAAGCCAGTATTAACGGGAAAAATAACTCTCAAGGAACCAAGAAGCCCAAATGGGTACCTAAAGTCTTGTAACAGCAAGTACATGTTGGTCTCAAAATGTCAAGAAAAACCATGGTTGGATCGTGCTGCTCGAGACAATATGACATGAGATAAAACATGCTTTGGTCCTTTGTTAAAAAAATATGAGTGGTTGCTAACTTTTGGGAACAATGATCACCAAAATCAAAGGTAAAGGTTTATAGGTAGGAAAGCTCTGTAAATTACCGATGTTCAACATATTGAAGGACTGAATATAATCTTCTAAGCATTAGTCATTATGTGACAATGTTTTGAGTTATATTTAAACAAAACATATGTGGAGTTAGGAATACAACTTCTGGTGAGATTATGTTCTCTAGACCGGAAAGAAAATCTATATGTTTTATATCTGAAGAATTACCTATTGAAGTGGATATGGCATAACGAATGGGAATGTTAGTTTGAAAACATCTCAACCTTCCAAACTAGATCTTTGTTAAAGGTCTACGCAAATAAATTGTCAGGATAAAATATGTGACGCATGTGCAAATAGGAAAACAAGTCAAAAGAATTTTCATTCCAAAATATTTTATTTCAACTAAAAACCTTTTGAACTACTTCACATTTGATCTCTTTTAGTCCTATCAAATCAACAAGCTTAGGAGGATGAAATATGATTTGTTTATTGTTGATGACCTTTTCACGATACATATGGGTACTCTTTTAACAAAAGATGATGTGTTGATGCTTTTAAAACCTTCTGCAAAAAGTACAAATGAAAAGAATCCAACCTGATCCTTGTAACAAGTGATCATAAACATGTTAAACTTGTTAGGAGGAGAATTCATAAACACTTCCTTAAAAAGCTTTTTTTGATGAACCTGACATTTTCTCATATCTATCATATGCAATAACTCCTCAATAAAATGGAGTTGTTGAACGAAAGAATAGAACATTTCAAGAAATAGCAAGAACAATCTTGGAAGAATCAAACGTTGAAAAATACTTTTGGGCTGAAGCTATTAACACTTCGTGCTATATTTTAAATCGTGTATCAATAAGGAAAATCATCAACAAGACACCCTATGAAATATAGAAAAATAGAAAGTTAAATATTTCATACTTTCACATTTTTGGGTCTACTGTTATATTTTAAATAACAAAGACAATTTAGAAAAGCTTGATGCAAAATTAGAAGAAAAAAAAAGGAAAAAAACCATTTTCTTAGGATACTCACTTTCAAGTTTGTTTGTCTGATGACAAAAGGGGGAGACATATATTTGATAAAGTGGGGAGAAAATGATACTTATGACTTTAGGCGAGCCACTAGTCAGGGGGAAGTCAAAGAATATAAAAAAAGTTGTTATAAAATACAAGTTTTGTCATCATAAAAAAAAGGGAGATTTTGGACCAAGTTTGTTTTATACTAGAGTTTTATGATAACAAAAATATTTTATGAGAACATATATTTGACTTCAAAAAGTTTTGAAAAAGATATGGTCAGATTTGTGCTGATTTAAGAAGATTTGATCAAGATTTTTATCAAGATTTATCACAACAAAATATGAACATAATTGGTCTGAAGAATTACAAACGCAATCTGAATAAATAGAAACATAAGCAATCTGAAGAATTTACAATCTCAATCTAAAACAAATAGGAACAGAATCAATTTGAAGAATTACAAACACAATTTGAACAAATACAATTCAAATTAAACAGGACTAAATTAAAACCCAAATTTTAACTATAAATAGATACTCAAGGCAGAGATGAAAATTGTCGAAAGCAAAAAAAGAGTAGGCTTAGAGTTCAAAGAGAGAAATACTTGTTCGAATGAGAAATATTCTGAGTGTTCTTTTCTAGAGTGTGAGAGATATTATATTTATAGCATTGTTTATAAGCAAATACAATAAAATTTCAACCTTTTGTATCCAACCCGATAGTGGTTTAGTTCCTTCTTCAATATTGGGTTGTCAGGTTGTTTAGGAGAAGACTTGGTTGTAGGCTTAAGGTGGTTAGTTCCTCAAAAGTCTGGGGTTGTAAGGCTGTTTGGGAAGACTGGCGTGAGGGTCAGGTGCTTTCTAATTTAAGGTATTTGGTTAGTGGATTAAAGCCTTCTAAATGAGGGAAATGAATGTAGCCAAGTTTAGTGGTGAACCAAGCTAAATCTACGTGTCAAATTATTTATGTTTTCGTTGCTTGCTGCCTCTAAATCTGATTGCTTCTACTCCAAGTAAGTCACCAAAACTGAACTAGTTTATTTATTTATTTATTTATTTATAATTATCAAAAGTTATCCTTTGGCAAACATAAAATAACCCTTTCTCCGTGGTTTGCAACTCAAGATGATGAAGTAGAAGAACAATCTGGATACAACATCAGATTGTTCCCTAGAAAGAGATCGAATGTCAATCTTCGTTTTCAAACTCCTCCCAAGCTGGAAAATCATAGAGTGATCCACAAATCAAATATAGGAAATACATATTTGATGGAATCATACAAGAATGTCCTTTAAAGATGATATCAGTAACAACATGAGCAATTGATATTCAATAGAGCCAATCAATTAAGAAGTCATAGTTGATGAATCTGGGTCAAGCAATGAAGAGGAACTCTTCATTTGAAAAGAACCAAGTTTGGACTCTTCTCCCAAATCCACAAGAACAAATAATCATTGGAACGAGATGGTATTCAGAATAAAGCAAGGCTAGTAGCTAGGACCAACAAGAAGCTATAGATTATGATGAACTTTGCTCCAGTTGCAAGGTTAGAAGCTATCAGAATGCTCTTTGCATATGCATCTCATAAACTCATTAAACTTTTTCAAATGGATGTCAAAGCGCCTTTTTAAATAGTTTTAAATGAACTAGTGTATGTTCATCAACCTCCTGTATTTGAAAATCAAAAGAAACCAATCATGTTTTCAAACTTACCAAAGCTCTATATGGACTAAAAAAGTTTCTGACCCTTGTATCATTGACAAAGCTCCTTCTATCTAAAATAGGATTCTCCAGAAGAAATTGACACAACACTCTTTAAGGAAATTGATAAAAATAATTACTTATTGTTCAAGTGTTATGGTTGATGACGTCATTTTTGGATAACAAATAAAAAATGTGTAAGGATTTTCAAATCTCATTCAAAGTGGATTCAGATGAGCATGATGGGAGAGTTAAGATATTTTCTTGGTTTACAAATTAAACAACATAAAGATAGGAATTTTTTATATGTAAAAAAATACATAAAAAATATCTTAACAAAATACAAAATGAAATGAAGCCAAATAATGTCACTACCATGCATTCGTCCTCCATTTTGGACAAAGATGAACAAGGAAAATCCAGTTTCTGAAAAGGAATACAAAGGAATAATAGGTTCATTGCTTACTTAACTGCATGTAGACCATATATCATGTTGCAGTATTAGATTATATGCTAGATTTCAATTCTTCACCTCAAGAATCTCATTTTGCTGCTGGGAAAAGAACTTTTCATATCTTGTTGGTATTACTGATCTTGGCCTTTGGTATAGGAAAGGAACTCAATTGATCTTGTAGCTATTGTGATTCTGACTACGCCTGAGACAAATAGAAAGAAAAAAGCACCACAAGTGGTGCATGTCAGTTTCTTGGAGAAGCTTTAATAAAACTGGTCATGTGAGTAAAATACAATTGCAATGTCAACCATTGAGCTAGATACGTCTCACTTGCCAACTTTTTGCTCCCAAGTTCTATGGATAAAAGCCAATACGAGTGCTATCAATCTCTCTAACAAAACCATTCAAAATTCACGATCTAAACACATTAAAATAAAACATCATTTTATCTGGATCATGTTAACAAAAGGAAGTTGAATTAGTATTTGTTGACACAAACATCCAACTCCTGACATATTTACAAAACCCCTTGTTGAAAGAAAAGCAATTTCATTAGGAAAAATTAAAAATAATTAAATCCAATAGACCTCTTTGTAAAAAAAATAACCAGATTATTGTTCAAAACCAAAAACGTTCTTGTTTTGTTTTTTTACAAACAGTCTTTGGTTTCATCTCTATGAGAGATCAAAAGGTCGACTTTGATTAAAAAGTAACGGTCCTTTATCTTCTATACAAAAGTAACAGCTACTCATGCCTATGTCTGTCACATTAGTTCTACATTCCTCTTTCCCATTACCATTGTCCTTTCTCAACTACCCTCTACGCATGGCATCTTCTTTCTTCAACTTCCACTTCATCATCCTCAAAATCGTCCTTCTCTCACCGAAAAATAACAAAACAAAAGAAATTTCTTGTTCTGAAAAAAACCTTCATCTTCTCTCTTCTACGTTTCTTCTATTCTCAACACACAATGGCGCGCACAAAAGCTTCCGCTAGAAAAAACCACAACCTCAAATCCATCTCCTTCTTGTTCACCATTCCTCTACCCAGACCACACCCCCAGAAAATTCTTCTTCAGAGAAAACCTTCTCTGACATTTACCAGCATCTCCCAAATCAAGTCCTCCACCCATCTCACTTGCTCCCATCTCCATCGTCTTCCATTCCTTTATCAATGCAACCCTCCTACAATCAGCCAAGTCCCCCTCATCTCAGAAACATCCATCAAACTGGTCTGGTAGTACCTCTGCCAAACAGAATCCAGTAGGCTCATGTCGAAGTTTGCACCTTCAAATAAATCCAAAGAAAGTGATACAAGCCATCTACACCATCTCCGACGATTGATCCAAACCTAGGTTACCACCATTGGTCTACAACAAAAATCATAACACGATTCCAAACCCTCTAAACCTTCCACTTCAAACTCTACCTTAAATTCAACAGCAACCCAATTAAACACCCAAAACTCCACTCATCTTCCACTTTTCCCAGTTTTTAGCCTCACTCAAACTCAAAAACCCTAAAAAACCTTCTTGAAAAAACACAACTCTAGAACTTTCTCATCAAACTTACCTCGCCAGAACGTTCTCCAGCAAAGAACTATCAATCACAAGAACACTCCTCGTCTAAACTCAATCAAAACAAATCTCTTCCAAGTCTCATCCTTTCTCTATTATCATCGCAATACCAGAAGTTTTTCCATGAAAATTGGCCAGCGACCATTGGTATGGCAGAGTCTTCAGTCGATAATCTTCAATTTGAAGTATTCCCATCAAGCATCATATGATGTTCTTCGGATGACAACTTTTCTTCAAATCTCTGATTCATTTTATCCTGAGTGATTAGGCCTTCTATTGCAACGCTCGGGCTTTTGCGGATACTCTCTCATTGTCTCAAATCTAAAATGCAGCAAAATTCGTCTTACCCCTGCTATCTTGCCGAATAACTACAATTTCCCATATGAGGACCAACAATCTTTGGGAAATATTGGGTATTATCTCTAAACATAAAAAATATGAAGTCTTTTAAGAGTTGTTTATCTCTAGCTTCCACCAATTTTGTAAACCCCGATTTTCAAAGCGAAGGTGATTTTTCCAAAGAATTAAAATAAACAGAGAACAAATAAGGAATGCCTTTGGATAATATAAGTCATTATAATTTATAAGCAACGGAAAGTTTCTCCAATATAAATCAAAACCATTTACACAACAACAATGTACCATGGAACCCTTCAAATAGATGTCAAACTGACAATATAGTATAAGTACAGTTTCCAAATTAAAATACTCCACCCAAAAAGAAGGACGTCAGTCCCTATGCATCACCTAATCTGATCATCCTACCAAGAAAACTATTACACCCGAGTGATCTCCAGCGCCCCGTGAGATCCTCCTAACGTAGCTCCAGTTCAGATTCCATTCGTAAGGTAACGACCGGTAAGGATCGTCCTGGCTCTTCATCTGAGGGCAAAAGCCCAATATCCACAATAGTTGTAAAAGGGCCACCAACGAAATAACAGATAACACATAACATTTAATTTTAAATGCACAAAATAACCTTTCAACTAAGCATGCACCTTAAAAGGATTTCTTATATGCTAAAAGTCATGTATGCTTGCCAATTAAAAATGAAATCAAATGAAATTCTCAAACCATCAAGTAATACATAACTGACCAAAGCATTGATAAATCAATTGAGCAATGATTTAACTCAAAATAAGGATTTTACTGAGCCAATCGATGCCAAATCGATTTGTCAGTTCTGCTGTCCTGTGCCAATCGATTGCCAAATCGATTTGGTCAGTTTTGCTGAGCTCCTGACTTAAGGCCAATCGATTCCAAATCGATTTCTTAAATGGTTTTGAAAACAGATCACAAAATCGATTGGTAATGATTTTGCCAATATAGCAAAGTCCCTGCAACTCATCAAATCGATTGGGAAATCGATTTCCTGCTTATTCTCCAAAAAATACTTAAACTAATTCAATCCACTCACACATAACTCCAAACTTACACTTGCAATATCAACACGATTACCACGACCATTCAATTCAAAACACTCATTAATACTTGAATTCAAACACGACTCGTGTGCCAAGCACCCTAATGCAATGCGATATGCCAAAATGCATGGACTCGGAATTCCCAACAAAACCTCCTCGAAGGGCGTAAATCATAATTATACCGGCCTATCGAGCCAAGATACCATTTACCAAGGTGCCACCAATCAGGGTCTGCACGATTTATAAAAAAGTGTAACCTAAACGTACTGCCTATCACGGCCGTATCGTTTACCGAGTGCCACCGATCACGGGTCTGACGGTTTACTAAAATAACGTAAATTGAAATGTACCGCCTATCACGGCCAAAGTACTATTTACCAAGGTGCCCCCTATCACGGGTCTGCACAATTACAAAAAAACGAAAACCATAAACGTACTGCCTATCACGGGTCCGTATCGTTTATCGAGGTGCCACCTATCACCGGTCTGCACGGTTTTCAAAAACGTAAATCATAAATGTACCGCCTATCACAGGCCAAAGTACTATTTATCAAGGTGCCACCTATCA
>PGWS01032021.1:0-10535 GCA_002896235.1 Cicer reticulatum
TAATCAATCCGAAGACAATCATCACTTTATTTTATGTCGATGTCGATCTACGCATCGGGTAATCAATTCGAAGACGATCATCACTTTATTCATGTCGATCAACGCATCGGTAAACACTCCGAAGACGATCATTTTTTAATTTTTATTTATTTTTGTCAATCACCAACTTCTTTTACATGCTTTCGTTTTTTTTTAAATCATCAATTTTTTTTACAATTCAAATTATTTTTTATTTTCTCCTACATTCGAAATTACTTTGTACAAAATTTAGGTCTTTATATTTAATTATTTTTTACCACGTAAAAGATAATTAAATAGGGGCAGCTGTAATAAAAATTCAAATAATACCACAAATAAAAAGTATATTTGTCTAAAAATTGTAATATATTTATCATTAAAAATACAACAAAATAAAACAAATAAAAAAGGAAGTCTCACTTTGTCTTTAGATGCTTTGTTGCGCGTGTGAGGTGTGCCGTGTGCAGAACCATGTTTCCTGCTTACTCACGTGCTTTCTCTGCACTTTATCTTTCTCTGCACTCTATCTGTTCATTTTATTTTAATTTTATTATTTTTCAATCTAATAATGGTATTAATTTTATCACGTTGAGTACTCAATCAAAAAAGACCGACCCTAGTTTCCTTAACTGCGTAATGTGGTTGCCAAACTAGGGTAAAATCCAGAACTTAATTTATACCATGAACACAACCCTTCCTCGTTTTAGCCTATATATTGGAAGAAAAAAAAATCAAAAGAGGAGGAGAGATCATAAAAACAATCACAAGATAAAAATTGGGAGATTTTTCATTTCTTGCTTTTTCTGTTTCTAAAACACAATAGAAAGAGAGAGCGTTACCGCAAAGAAAAGGGTATTTTCCCATCAACCATAGCCTTCAAGCCAATTCTAACAACAACACGAAAAGGGTATTTTCCCATTCTTTGCTCTCTTGTTCAATATCTGAGAAGAATTTCTGTTTGTGAATAATTTCTGATGTATGGAATCTGTTTGTTGCTACGCTGAAACTTGTTTTGCTAAGCCCCTTTTGAAATTTGCTTGTTGGTCTTTTGAAATTTGTCTGTTTTGTTTGATGCATCGTTCGCGTGCCTTATCTATATTCACGCCAGGCTGCCAACTATTTCACATTGACTATTTAGTTCTATTACATTTAATAATAATAATAATAATAATAATAATAATAATAATAATAATTAATAATAATAATAATAATAATAATAATAATAATAATTAATAATAATAATTAATAATATAGTCCTGTTAAATATAGATTTAATAATAGCTGTGTGTGATCATGGACTTTTTCTTTCTCTTCCAAATCTTCATGATAGTTATTTCATTTAATCATAATAATTCTTAATTAATATAAGTATTATAGATATAATTAAATGAACAATAAATATAATTTATTTCATATTATAATAGATTTTTCTTTTTTGGGTGGTGCTATTTAATATTAAAATAATTTTTGTTTCTTCACTTATTAAATTAAAAAAAAATAGTTTAAAAGAGGATTACATTTGTAATTAGTTTCAAAATATTTTTTAGATTAAGTTAAAGTCCATATTTTTTTTTTATTTTTGCTATTTTATTCTCGTGGTTATAACTAATTCTATTTCGAACAAAAAAATCATTTAAACTTGTTTAATATTTAATATCATTTTTTTTAAAATAAAACAATAACAAATATTTCATTAAAAATTAACTAGATGTGACATCTTTTTAATGTTTGAGTTATTAGAACACAAATTGTGACAATTTGATGGTTCTAAATCTCATATTCACAAATACATAAACTAAAAATCATAAACAAATTAATAATAAAAATTATTTAAAGTTAATTAAAAATGACATTTTGATCCCTGAGTTGCATAATACAAATTATATATTTTGATAGCTTTAAAATTTATTTTTATAAATGAATAGATTAAAAATCAACCCTTTTAAAATTTTAGTAGATGTGTTTTTAATCTTGAAATTGTTAAGACACAAGTCGTACTACTTGGTCTTCTTGAAACTCTATTTTAAAAATAATAAAATATTATTAAGAGCGTTAAATTAGACGTGACATCTTTTTACTCCTTGAGTTTTGAGACACGAGTTGTACAACTCGATCGTCTTAAAATTCATATTTTAAAATAATTATTCAAATCAAACAAGTTTTTTTATGTTCGTCAAATTTAACTTTTTAATAACAAAAATACAATTTATTTAAAAGCAATCAACACATCCACATTTTCTACCAAGAACTACGTAGCTTTGATTTCTCCATCGTACCGAGAGATACGTAGGAGCAAGATCACACTCTTGTCAAGCACACTAATAAAAACTTTCTTTTTTTCTACTCTTTTTAACACACTTTTATCTCAAAAATCACATTTATAAAAACATTTATTTCATATTTAATATAAAGAAAAATAAATTATATTTAGTTGATATAATTTTGCACAATTAAATAAGGTAACGTATTTAACGGATGTCGTTAGAGGTGCTAATCCTTAACTTATGCATAATCGACTCCGAACTCAAAAATCTGGTTTTCAAAGACCATTTTTTACATTTTTTAGGGTTTCCAATATTTTCCCTATTTTAAAATAAATTTTGGTGGCGACTCCATTGAATTCGATGAAAACTCGAAATTTTAGGCCGCGACACTCAGCCTTGAGACCGAGCTCTGATTCCAATTGAAGGTGCAAACACGAGAAGGGGGGTTTATTTGTGTTTGTCAAAGTTGATAACTTTTTGATAATTTATAAATAAATAAAAAATTAGTTTGGTTTTGGTGACTTACTTGGAGTAGAAGCAATCAGATTAAGAGATAGCAAACAATGAAAGCATAAATAATTTGACACGTAGATTTATCCTAGGTCACCACAAACTTGACTACATCCAGTCCCTTCATTAAGAAGGCTTTAATCCACTAATTCAAATACCTTGAATTACAAAGCACCTGATTCTCCAAGTCAGTCTTCCCAAACAGCGTGACAACCCCAGACTTTTGAGGAACTAACCACCTTGACCCTACAAGTCAAGTTTTCTCCTAGCAACCCCAGATTGAAGAATGAACTAAACCACTAACAGGTTGAATACAAAAGATTGGAACTTGAGTAGTTGTTTCTAACAAAGTTGATAATAATAATAACTCTCACACTCTAAGAAAATAACACTCAGAAAATATTTCTAACCTGAACAAGTGTTTCTCTCTTTGAACTCTAAGAAGAATTTAGAACTTTGAGCTTTAGTTCTTATAATCTTTTCTGCTTTTCGATGTTTTTCTCCTTTAGCCTTGAGTGTCTATTTATAGTGAAAATTTGAGCTTCAATTTAGTCCTTGTTTAATTCTGTATCTTGTTCATGTTGAGTTTGTTAATTCTTCATATTGATTTGTTCTTATTTTGTGTACATTGAGTTCGTAAATTCTTCATATTGATTCTATTCATATTTTGTTGTAGATAAATCTTCTTCAAATCTTAATTAAACCTTCTTCAAATATTGATCAAATATTCTTCAAATCTTGATTAAATCTTCTTCAAATCTTGATCAAATCTTCGTCAAATATTCTTCAAATCTTGACTATATCTTTTTTTCAACTTGGTCAAATATTTTCTTCAATTATAATTTTGAATCAAATCTTATTTCAGATTTTCATCATTTATAATTTTGAATCAAATCTTATTTTAGATTTTCTTCAAAAACATGAATCTTCTTTCATACTCTTTGAAGTCAAATATATCATTCTCATAAAATACTTTTGTTAACATCAAAACTCTAAATATAAAACCAACTTGGTTCCAACAAATATTCCAATGCGAACTTCTTTAGTATCGGTTCCATCAAGAGAAAGCTCGAAGACATGACCTCCTAAAATCCTCATACTATCAAAATAAGCAACAAAGGGTCCCAACCCCCTCTACCTTTCTACGATGAAGAAATCATTGGCTGGACAACAAAGACAACACAATGGCAGAGTAAGACCAAAGACAAGACGCTACCCTAAGTAAGACCTAATTTACAAGGTTTTAATGGGTCCACTAGAACTCCTTGGGTTTACGTCAAACTGCTTGTGACCTTCGATGAGGGAAAGTCTAGGAAGATAGTGAAGACTCAGTTATTGGTGATCAACTGCAAATCAATCTACTACTACATCATCAAACGCTCCACAATGGCAGGCAGAGCTATATTTCGTCTCCTTGACTATCACTAAGAAACTCAAATATCACCTGAAGTACGGAGAAGTAGCCACCATCCACGCCGACATTGAAGCAGCAAGATGTTTCACGACCTCCCTCAAAAGTCAAGATATGTTTCACGACATCACATATTCACGGCAATGTCAACATCCGAATTCAAAAGAAAAATCCAATTCCATAGTGGCATGCTTGGAGCCTTATAATGATTCATAGCTAAATTCGTACAACATGATCTCCCATCTAAACAGTTATTAAGGAAATAGACAACATTCTAGTGGACAAACGATTGTAAAGTCAACTAACTTGATTGAAAGAGATCATCTCCCATTTGCCAGTACATTCTCGACTTGTCGCAAGAGAAACAAATTTACTTATATCTAGTTCTTTCATCGGAAGCATTAAGTGCAACCTTAATCCAATAAACAATCCCGAGCTCAGACATCAACAGTTGGGGAGAGTCGTTTTAGCTTTACTCATTGCATCTAGGAGGTTAAGATAATACTTCTTAGCTCACATGGTCGTGATTCGTATAGACTAACCAATTCAAAAAACATCTATAGGCCATATCTCTTCGGAAGAATGACGAAATGGTCAGTGGTGCTCTCAAAGTTCAATATCTCCTTCGAATCAAGGAAACCTATAAAGGCCCTCGTCGACTTCATCGCCAAAATGACCCCAATGTCTTCTAAACTGAAGGTCAGGTGGACCATTGTCGTCGACGGATACTCCAACACCAAAAGAATGGAGCCAATATCCTACTAAAAAAATGACGAAGGTTTTACTATTGAATCCTCCCTTACCTTTTCATATCCAACATCTTCCAACCAAGCAGAATGTGAGGCTTGCCTTGATGGTTTACATCGACGCATGAACATGGTGTTGAGGAAGTTACGTTGAACATATAATCACAACTTTTCTCTCCCATATCAATGGAGATTACAAAGAAAATGACCAAATTTAACAAAGGTATCTCGTCGGAAGAATGACGAAATAGTTAGTGGAGCTCTTGAAGTTCAACATCGCCTTTGAATCAAGGAAAGCTATAAAGGCTCTCGCCGACTTCATTGCCAAAATGACCCCAACGTCTTATGAACTGAAAGTTAAACTTACCATTGTTGTCGACGGATACTCTGACGCTAATGGAATGGAGCCAATATCCTACTAAAAAACGACGAAGGTTTTATTATTGAATCCTCCCTTACTTTTTCATTCCCAACATCTAACAACCAAACATAATGTGAGACCTGCCTTGATGGTTTACACTGACGCATGAACTTGGTGTTGAGGAGGTTACGTTGAACATAGAATCACAACTCTTCTCTCCCAAACCAATGGAGATTACAAAGAAAAAGACAAAATTCTACAAAGGTACCTCATGGAAGTAAAGGAAATAATGATTAAGTTCGAAAAAATTACGGTCAAGCACATTCCTCGAGAACAAAACATGAGAGTTGATGTCCTGCTTAACATAGCTAGCATGAGCGACAAAAGGGGCAACAAATTCATTATTCAGGAATTCATCCACTTTCCTAGCATAAGTGAATCTGTCATGACAACCGAGCTCATGGGACCCCTTTCCTTAGCATAATTGGATGACGCTGATCACATAATACATCCTCAATGCAATACACCCCCTCAACAAGATCGAGGCTGCCAAGGTAAAACATTGATGATACTCTTACTTACTCATCGTAGGGACACTGTACAAAAATGACATATCATCCCTCTTATTAAAGTGCCTAATCGATGAGGATGTCGAGTATGTGAAAAGAGAAATGCATAAAGGTATATGCAGACACTACCTAGAAGGTAGAAACCTCACCAAAAGAGTCTTATGTGTCATATACTACTAGCCAACTATCGAAGAAGATGCCAAATCCTACGTGCAAAAATGAAACAAATGTTAGCGACATGGTGACCGCCATCATTGGAACTCACTGCGCTCACCTCGCCCTCACCCTTTACATGATGGAGGATGGATATACTTGAACCTTTCCTATTAGAACTCGGACAACTAAAATTCCTAAAAGTGGTTTTCGACTATTTCACCAAAAGGATTAAAGCGGAACCACTAACAAGGATCGCAGTAGTGAATGTGACAAGATTCTTCAAGAAAAACATACTAACCAGCTGCGGTATTCCCCAAGTCATCATAACCGAAAACAACACCTAGTTCTCCAATAGAAAATTCACATAACTTCTCACTGAGTTGGGAGTAAAACAACACCATTTGTCAAACACCCGCAACTGAATAGGCCAGTAAAAGCCACAAATCGTGTCATCCTCAGATGACTAAAATGAAGGTTGGACAAGGCTAAGGGATGATGGAACGATGATCTCTGTGCCGTCTTGTGGGCTTATCAAAGAACACCTCACTCTACCACGAGAGAAACCTTATTCCAACTAACATATGGAGTTGAGGATGTCGTTTCTTTTGAACTCAGGGAATTATGCGGGAGGGATGCATATCCACTATACCCCTAAGCAAATGAGAGTGACATGTTCATTGCACTCAATTTCATTGACGAAGTTACCCACATAACTGCCATGAAAGAGCTCACCATCAAGCAAAATATGGCCATAAAATACAACCAAAAATTTATTTGACACGACTTTGAAGAAAAAGACATTGTACTACATAAAAAACTTCAAGCAAACGACCAAGGAAAGGAATTGCCTAATTAGGAAGACCTATATTGAATTGTTACCAAAACCATAAGGGCGCTGATACCCTAGAAACCCTTTATGACGACCATGTTCCTCGAACTTGGAACACATCCAAGTTGAAAAGATACTAATGTTAGTTAGAACAAAGATATCTAGCACGACATTGCTCAAACACAAAAAAATTCAAAGTTAATGTGCACAAATGCATAAACTCACACATACGAGTATAAACACATAATCAATTCCAAGTTAGTATGCATAGACATGTTAACACAAACTCGTGCGATGAAGTGAGAACGCCCAAATGAATATCTAAACTAATGCAGATGGGCAAAAACACTAAGACAAATCTTCAAGAAATAAAGCAATGCATTCATACAAAATAAGATATATATGGACAGAAAGAGAAATTAAGTATTGTGCTTACTCGACTACAATAGGACCAAGACTTCAACCAAATAAAGTCACAACCAACTGTACAAAGAGAAATTTAATTATCTTTGGCGACAAGAGGAATCGGTTGGAAAATCTTTCCATCCACAACAATTTTAGCTCAATCTAGCCCTTCCAAGTTAATAACAACCCCATGATCCAAGACACATACTTGGGCAATGGTGTTGTCAAAAGATTATTCTCCAACCTTCAAGAATTCATCTTCCAAATTGTTATTAACTTCTTGTTATCATCCTCTGCTAGATTTAGTCTATCCACGTCTCCCTTCAACGACAAAATTTTATAGCTTTCTCAGCTCTATGTTAAGGTTTCTGTTCTTCCACATATGCAATTATTGGAGCAGAATAAGCATTTCCTTGTCCTAGGTTAACTTGTCAACCTCTTCTTTCAACTGACTGTTTTCCATCATCAAACCAACGAAGATCTCAACTTTCCCTGAAAAGTAAACGATCTTAGTCTCATAACCAATCTTCCTAAGTCTGCCATATGCGCTTTCTTATTATCGTCGGATCCTAGGTCCCTAAAAACAGCCAGATCCAACGGCTAAACATAAAGGATTACAGAGCTTTAATTCGACCAAACGACAGTAAAGAAGGCAATAACCAACTCAACGACCCCTTGATCTTGGTCGCATGTGATTGACCTTGGACGCTTCTATCGGACGTTAAGGTCGTCCTCAAAAAGCTCTTCTACATCTTAGTCCTCATGAGGCACCCTCACTCGATTTGTAGTCCCACGAACACCTCCTTCTTTTTCAATCGAACAACATGAATTGGGACAGTGGAAGTAGGAGCTAAAAAAGATCTCTTCTTCTTCCACCTCTTCTCCCCCAACGTGGACGTCCTTTGCAAAGCCACTATTTTTCCTAAAAGAAAACAACACGAGCGAAAAGACAACATACGAAGGTAAATGTCAGCCTCCTCTGAGAACGACACGCTACAAGTTCCAACTTCCTTCTTCAAAGAGAGACAAAACGCCAAAAGGCATTCTTGTTCTAATGAAAATGCCTATTCTAACCGAACAAAGGAAATAACGGGATGATTGTTTTCTCTAACATCTCAAATTTTATAAAATCCATTTTATTAATTAAATAGAGTTTTAAGTAATTAATTTAATGTTAAAATTATTTTAGAATATACGTTGATAAATTTTATATTTAATTCTCTTTATAGGTGGATTTTCTATAGTTCGATAATTGTATACATTTGATTGAGTTGAGGTAAATTAAAATATAAATATTTATTTATTATTTTGCTTAAAAAATAATTGGTATTTTAATTAATAAAATTTTAGACAATTTTACCTATAGATGTACCTTAAATTATTTTTGTATGTACTTAACTAAATAATAAATGTGTATGTAGTTATTTTTATTTTGTTTTTTGCTATTTCCTATTGTAGTTATTTATTGTATAATATACTAATCTTGACATGATTGTTTTATTCATATTTATTGTGATTTAATAACTAATATGAATGGTTGATTTTAATCATCAAAAAATAAAATGTTGATGTTACATTTATTTATTTTATTATTTTGACTATTAGAGATGAAATTATTTAAATGTGAGTATTTAAAAAAATAATATTTTAATAAGTATGGTAATAATTATGACTATGAGAGTTTTAACTACTATTTTATTTTTAATTTTAATGACTCTAATTATTTGATTTGTAATGCATTAGTCTTAAAATAAAAAATAAAAAATATTTTGGAAATAAAATTGTGTTTAAAGAAGTGTTAAAAATTTATTTTGACATTTATTTGTATTGTTATAGAAAAATAAAAGAAAGAGGGTAAAATATGTTTTATTGGTTACGCCAATACATAAGAGTGAAACCTAATTAAATAATTTAAAACAAAAATAAAGCTACTGCAGCAAAAAGGTAATTGGATGTGGGGGATGGATGTTATTGGACTCATCGAGCCTAAAGCTTCCAACGGTCACCGGTTTATCCTAGTAGCTATTGATTATTTCACAAAATGGGTTGAAGCCGCTTCTTATGTCAATGTGACGAGAAGTGTGGTTGTCAAATTCATCAAAAGAGAATTGATTTGTCGACATGACTTGCCAAACAAGATAATCACTGATAACGCGACTAATCTGAAAAACAAAATGATGAAAGAGTTATGTGATAGTTTCAAAATTCAGCACCATAATTCTTCGTCATATCATCCGAAAATGAATGGAGCTGTAGAAGAAACAAATAAGAATATCAAGAAGATCATACAAAAGATGGTGGAGACATATAAGGATTGACATGAAATGCTTCCCTTTGCATTACATGGTTATAGAACCTCTGTTCGCACCTCAACAGGGGCAAGTCCTTTCTCATTGGTGTATGGAATGGAAACGGTACTACCCATTGAAGTTGAAATTCACTTGATCAGAGTATTGATGGAAGCAAAACTAGAAGAGGCTGAGTGAGTTCAATCACGATTTGACCAATTAAATCTCATAGAAGAAAAACGAATGATAGCTCTATGTCACGGCCAGCTATATCAAAAAAGACTTAAAAAGGCATACGAGAAAAAAGTTCGTCCTCGAGAGTTTCAAGAAAGGGACTTAGTGTTAAAGAAAATATTGCAAATAAAAAAAGATGCTCGTGGAAAATGGACCCCGAATTACGAAGGACCATATGTTGTGAAAAAAGCTTTTTCTGTGGGAGCTCTAATACTCACATAAATGGATGGAGATGACCTTCCACTTCCAGTAAATTCAGATGCAGTCAAAAAATATTATGCTTAAAAAAAAATGGGCTCGCTAGGTTGAAAACCTAAAAAGGAGACCTAGGCAAAATTAGAGTATCCCGATGGATTGGAAACTTGGAGGAGCGGTCCATGCAAAAGTTAGGGATAAAAAAAAATCAAGCACTTCAAACTAGGGCAATTATTATTCTTGGAAGCTGATTATTAGGATTTTTAAATTACAAGAATCACTAGCGTTTGTTATGCCTCCACCTAAATTAAACATACTCGTCCTCACATTGTAACCCCTACCTCAATTGTTTTGCTTTCAATGTAACGAATGTACATTTTTCAATATTATCATTCGATGTTGTACGTTACACACTTTATATACCAATCCAGTTTCATTATTGATTGTTCTATTGTTTCAAAAAAAAAATTATGATAATAAATGTTGGAATTTGAAATATGCGAAAATATAAAAGTATTTTAAATATTTTGACACTTGAAAATCTATACA
>PGWS01032070.1:0-12602 GCA_002896235.1 Cicer reticulatum
GGTTCCCAAGTAGTTTCTTCACCTGATGGACCACGCCAAAGAACTTTTACCGAAACAATATCTTTTGAGCGTAAACGTCTCACTTGACGATCTAATATGGCTACCGGATGCTCAACGTATGATAAACTCTCATCTAATTGTATGTCTTCATGATTAATCACATGAGAAGGGTCGTGAAGATACTTTCGAAGCATCGAAATATGAAAAACTGGATGAACTCCCGAGAGATCCGGTGGAAGTGCCAAGCGATACGCTACTGGTCCGACTCTCTCTAAAACTTCAAATGGTCCAATGAACCTTGGGCTTAGTTTCCCCTTTTTACCAAACCGCAACACTCCTTTCATTGGTGAAACTCGTAAGAATACATGTTCTCCCACTGAGAACTCTAAGGGACGACGCCTCTTATCAGAATAAGATTTTTGCCTACTTTGAGCTGTCACTAAGCGATCCCGAATCAATTTAACTTTTTCAATGGCATCTTGAATCAATTCTGGACCGACTAATTTAGCTTCACCAACTTCAAACCAACCCTATCGGGAGACCTACACCGTCTTCCATACAAAGCCTCAAACGAGCCATCTGAATCTAGATTGATAAACTATTATTGTTATTGCAAATTCCATCAAAGGCAAATGTTATTTCCCAACCTACCCCCAAGATCCAGAACACAAGCACGAAGCATATCTTCCTATTGTTAGTCCTTTCAGATTGACATCTGTTTGAGGATGAAAAGCGGTGCTAAGCTTTCAAACGAGTTCCTAGTGAAGTTTGGACACGACTTCCAAAATTGAGCAGTAAATGAGCCCCGCACGGTCGAAATAATAGAATCGGTACCACCATGCAAAGAGACAATTTTATCTAAATAATTTAGCATATTGAGATGCAGATGCAGTATAAAGTAGTCTTCACAGGCAATTAAAAGTGTGCAGATTTTTGGTCATTCGGCTCTATAATCACCCACACCGATCATAACCTGTTTGGGTAACACCATGTGATAACCCTGTGACAAAATCCATAGCGATGCCTTCCCACTTCCATTCAGGTATTTCAACAGGTTGAAGTAATCCCGCAGGCTTTTGGTGCTCAGCCTTTACTTGTTGACACACTAAGCACCTAGAGACAAAATCTGCTACGTCTCTCTTCATCCCTTCCCACCAATACAATTCTCTCAAGTCTTGATACATCTTGTTAGAACCTGGGTGAATAGTATAAGAAGAATGATGAGCCTCCTCTAAAATTTTTCTCCTTAAGCCACCAACATTTGGAACACACAGTCGAGCCTTCAATCTCAGCACACCATCAGAATCAACTGAAAAGTCTGAAATTTTACCATTTTGAACATTATTTACCATATTCACCAAGTATGGGTCTTGACTTTGAGCTTCCTTGATATCATCAACTATGGTTGAACGAATTTGTACGTGGGCTAAAAATAACCTCGAATGACCAAGTTCCAATTGAATTCCACTTTCAACAACCTCTTGAAATTCTTTAACTATTGGTCTCTTTACTTCTGCTATGATGAGCAAGACTGCCCAATGGACTTCCTACTCAAAGCATCTGCTCAACACATTGCCTTCCCTGGATGCGTGATAAAGATTGTGCAATCATAATCTTTCAAAAGTTCCATCCATCTTCTTTGTCTTAAATTTAAGTCTCGCTGCTGAAAGATATACTTAAGACTTTTATGATCGGTATAAATCTTCAACAGTTCACCATATAGATAGTGCCTCCAAATCTTAAGAGCAAAAGATAACTGCAGCCATTTCCAAATCAATGTTGGTGGGGATAGTTCACTTCAGCCTCTTGAGTTGTCTAGATGCATAGGCAATAACCTTTACCTTGTTGCATAAGTACACAACCGAGACCAACTCTAGAAGCATCACAATAAACTGCATAACTTTCAACACCTATAGTAATGCATAAAAATAGGTGCTGACGTCAAGTACTCCTTCAATTTTTGGGAAAGCTTTCCTCACATGCATCAGTCCATCGGAACTCAACTTCTTCTGGGTCAACTTAGTCAACGAAGATGCAACCTTTGAGAAATCCTTCACAAAACGTCGATAATAGCCAGCTAAGCCACAGAAAACTCGAATCGCCTTCACTGTGGGTAGGTCTGGGCCAACTCTGGACTGGCTTCCACCTTGCTTGGATCTACGCTTATTTCCATTCTTAGACACAACATGTTCCTAAAAATGCCACACTATCCAGCCAAAACTGACATTTTTGAGAATTTGGCATAATAATTGTTTTTCTCTTAAAGGTTTGCAAAACCAACAATTAAATGTCGCTCGTGTTCTTCTTTACTCTTGGAATAAACAAGGATATCATCAATAAACACAATCACAAATTGATCCAAGAATGGTTTAAAAACGCGATTCATCAAATCCATGAAGCTGCTGGGCATTAGTAAGCCCGAAAGACATAACCAGGAATCATAATGTCCATAACGCGTGCGAAAGGCTGTCTTCGTTGATGTCATCCCCTCTTAATCTTTCAACTGGTGATACCCCGACCGCAAATCAATCTTAGAAAAACATTGAGCTCCTTGAAGTTGGTCAAACAACTCATCCAATGCGTCATGTAACGGATATTTATTCTTCACAAGTTACTTTTATTCAAACTGATCGGTAGTCTACACATAGCCGCATGGCATCCATCTTTCTCTTCACAAATAAGACGGGTTTCTCCCCAAGGAGAAGAACGTTGACGAAATAAAACCCTTATCAAGAAGATCTTGAAGTTGTCCCTTAACTCTTAAGTTCTGCTGGTGCCATACGATAAGGAGTGTATGCATATAGATATGAGTGTTTTGAACTAAGTCTACTAGAGAAATTCAATCTCCCATGTCAGGTGGTAACCCAGGAAAGTTCTTCAGGAAAAACATCTGAAATCCACTTGCTATTGGAATTCTTTCCAATTTCTCTTTCAGCACTTGATGTTATCCTTGTACCACGGCCATAAGTACGCTGACAACCTCTTCATCATTAACTTGCTAGCTGCAGGCTGAGATTTGGTTACCGTAGGTACACCAACAACGTCCTCTGAAACGAGGAAGGACCGGTTGTCCGGTATCTCAAATTTCACCACTTTGTTATGACAATCCAAAGTGGCATGATGCAAAGCCAACCAATCCATACCCAAAATCACATCGAAATCTATCAAGTCAATAAGCTACTAAAATCTACACACACCTTGTCATCAATTATTTACATCACAAGAACTGATACACCGACTTGGCAAGCAAAGTTTCACAACAGGTTGTAGCGACAACTAAAGGCTCTTCTAAAGAAGAGAACATTTACCAAGTTGAGTAGCCAAACCACGAGGATACAAAGAATGTGTAGCTCCAGGATCAAACAAAAACATGAGCATCTCTTAGAACATATAAGAAGTATACCTGTAACTACTGCATTGGAGTTCTGAGCATCCTGACGAGTCAAAGCAAACACTCGAGCCTGACTCTTCCTGCTGTATCTACCTCTACCGCAATCCTCTACCTCGCTGCTGGAATGTTCCTGAACCTCTGACTGACATAGGAATTTCCACTATGCCGCACAGATGCATGAATCGAGTTTGAGAAGATGCCAAAAGTTGTGGTGCTGATGCATAACTAGAGGATGGTTGTGTACGTCGTAATCGTACGAGGACAATCGCCCTCCTGATGTGACCACTTATGGCCACATTCCGGTAGCACACCTTACACATTACCATCTCTTAGAACAATTCCCGAAGTGAAACCTACCACAAGTAGAACCATAGAATCGTGTAGCTGAAACACCAGAAATTCATCTGAGAAAAATGCCGTTGTGATTGCTGCTCCAGAATCTGATCTACGAATTCGCACTGCTTCCTAGAAGACTCCCCACTATTGACCCACCCCTTTGAGACATGAGTCCTTGTTGACCCCTGATACCAAACATAGATCCACCACCGCGGTTTGAATAGTACTGTAAGATCCTCAATCCTTTGCTCTCTTATGTGAATCTTGTTTATTGCCTCCTTTTCCTTCTTGTCGGCGTTGCTCAATCAAAAGAGCCAAACTCAAACCTCAGCAAAAGTAGAACAATTCGACCCCCAACACAGATCTAAATAAATAATCCTTCAATCCTCTAATGAACCTCTTAACACGCATCTCCTCAGTGATAGGATATAGGAGCATGTCTAGAGAGCTGTGTAAAACGAGCACGCATGTACTCTGAAACTGTTCATACCCTCCGTTTGCTCCAAACCGCTCAAACTCATGAGCTAATCCATCTCTAACACTCTTCCGGAAGAAAACGAGCCATGAACAATTGAGAAAACTCTCTCCATGCCAACGGAGGTGACCCCACTGTCTACCATGTGACACTATATCAACCAAATCACGTGCCACGCCTATTAGTTGTTAATGATGTCGTATTCTGACTGCTCAACCTCAGAACAACCCATGGCTCTCCAAAGCCGCTCTAGACTGTCAATGAATTGTTGTGGATCCTCAGTTGCACTAGACCCAGAAAAAGTAGGGGGTTTAAGCTTCATGAAGTCTGGTAAAGTAACCTCAATACCCCTTGTTGCAGCAGTTGTCTGACGACGCTCAACTTGTCCAACCTCTTGTTAACATTGAAATTTTCATGCCTTTGATCACCCTCCTGTTGTTGTCCGACAACAACCCCAACAAGTTGTTGCACAACCTGTTGTAATCCCTGCAGGACCAGCACAAACTCTTCCATGGCTGGATTTCCGCGCCTCCTCCTAGGTACCTCAACATCAGCATTCAAACCTACGTCCGCGCAACACTAGCTCTACGCCTGTTTCGAGCACGAACTGAAACACGACCTCGTTGACGAACGCCTTGACTTGAGAAATTGATTCGCGAAATCAACAATTTGCCCTTATAGTAGGATTCCTAGTCTTGGGTGGCCATTCTCACCTATTACAAAGAACATTGATCAAAGATTGAATAAGACGACAAGAATTGTGGAGAGATGTGATGATGAATTTAAAACACAGATTCAGACAACAGATGAGACTCTCATAGAGTGCTAATAACCCTTGCGAGGTAATCTTGTTGCCCGGGTACACAATTACTGACAAGAATATTTATCACCCTATGTTTGCTAGTATTAGGAACTACGACCGAGCTCTGTACCCAACTTTGTCACGACCCAAAAAATTAATGCCGTGACCGGCGCACAAGTATACTCCTATCCTGGCAAGACCTGATCAATTTAACTTAATAATTAAACAACTAAATCGCTTTAACGTTTTAAAATATATATATGCTTTTTTCCGAAAATTTCGACAGAGTATCCTCTGTAACTTCAACATTCCCAAAAATATTATAAAATCCCTGTTTCAGCTTTCAATTCAGTCATAATTCAAATAACATAATCAAATTGCCTCAATACACTTCTCAAAAAAAAACTAAATAGACTTTCTAGAGTCCAAAATAGCTGCAATTACATAGACTCAACAATATTACCAAAAATGTCCTCAATCAAAGAGGCCTACAAAAAAAAGAGTTTGTTGAGACTTGAATAAACAATAGATTCCTATCAGCTGCTTGCGAATCTGAAAAATAATAAGCAACATATAAGGGGTAAGTCACAAAGACTTAGTGAGGAGGCAACATCCACCATACAATTGAAGGGAAAAAACACAAAAGGCACGAGTAACTGTTTAATCGCTTGACAAAAATATTAAAAATCCAGTGAATAACGAAACGGAAACAAAATGAACAACCTTAAAATCATCTATAAAAGTCAAACAAATACCCAAACAAATTTTTAGAACAAGAGGCGGCTTTATCTCATTGATAGCCCTCTCCTCGCCTAAAGGGTGGCCTTCCCTTAGGGCGGCTCCATCTAAACGGATGGCCCTCTCCCTAATCCGCCACGCATCAGACGTATCAGATTATGGAGCTTACATTGTTGATAGCCCTCCCTCCTACGGATGACCTCTTCGTAAGGAGCGGCTCCACCTACGGTTAAACTCTCCTAATCAACACGTGGTAACTAGGTGCACCTAACGCAGTTAACGATTTAATAACAATAACACCGAATTCCCAAAACGCGCATTTAAAATCATTTCATCGTAATTCGTGAAAAACATATTCAATCGCATAACAATTCAAGCTTTAAATACTTTAACTCATACTAAATCAAATTAATAACATATTATATAACAACGACAGTTAAATTAAATAATTGACGAAATTGAGATAAAATTCAAAGGTTGTGTTTCCCAAATTTTTCAATAAATACTTTAATATAGAAACCAAGTAAAATAATAATAATAGCATTATATAAAAATAAATGACGATGATCGTCGTCAACTCACAGTTATGGAGAATCGTCTAAGTTTGCTCTCCAACAACTCTCAGAGTAGCCGGCAAGGTCTCAGTTGACAAATCTGAGTATCAAAAATATTTCCAAGGCTTTAGAGAAATTTATTCTAAAGTTTAACTACCTCTAGGAAACTATCAACATCATTTAAATATACTCTAAACACGAAATAAGATTTTTACTCAAAACTACATTTTTCTATGAATTCATGCTAGGATTAGAGTTGTGCATTTACCTCAATGAGTCTCAATAAACCACTTTCAAGAGATGGGTACCCTTGTCCTCCCTTAGAACACAAACCCTAACCCAAAAATCTCAACCAAAAGAATTTGTAGGAGTTTGAGAAATTTAAGCTTGTGGGGATGTTAAACCTCCTTTAAGGATTGAGGGTTGAGTAAGAGAGTGAGAAGAAGGAGAAGGGAAGAAAAGAAGGAAAGAAAACAAAAAAAAAATGAAGGAGGGGGGTTGCTGTCCGAGAGGAAGAGAGAGAGAGGAAATGGGAAAAATGAAGGAGGTGGCAAGGGTTTTGTTTTATTTAATATTATTAATTATTATATATTTATTATTATTATATTATTATTATTATTATTATTATTATTATTTATTATATTATTATTATTATTATTATTATAATATATATATATACTTACGCGGGCGTAACAGCAGAGAAGTCTATAATTCCTTAGAACAATGTGCAAAGTCCAGCGACGTAGGGTGCAAATGTGAGGGAATCTAAAGCTTAGGAGACAACTGTCCAAGGATTTGGATCAAAGACTTGCAACATATGTGAAAACCCGCATGAAGGAAGAGCAAAACTAGAAGTGGTGAATTCGACAACTTTGATGAATTCCAAATGGATTACATCCTAGATCCTTCTTTAGAATGAGGAGAATGATGATCCTATAAAATATACTTGATATTGTAGGGATAATATTTGTAGAGTTCTTGGGAAATGGAATCTCTGCCCTAAGGAGAACTTGAAGGAAACATGTTATTTGAAGGCACTAAATGGGAACGTTAGTCGAATCCATAGGGAATGAAAGGAATGATGTTGTTGAAAAATCCCACTCGAGACATAGATGGTGGGGTCATCTCCTTTTATGTTATGTTATTTTCTTACGCTTCATGGGTTAGGAAAAACATGGAGATTTTGATCCCTACAAACCATGAAGATTGGCCAGCTGCATGGGAAGTAGAGTCGAATGTGCTAGGTGTTCTTAAAGCAGATTTGGTGGTAGGTCTAATGGAAGTAACGTCAGCCTTTGTGATTACTGAAAAACCTTCTAAATCTGCATCTTGAGTAAAAACTTGATCCACCAGTGAATGTGTACTAATAAAGTGGAAACAATCGAGGCATATAAGAATATGTTCTCTACTGTAACACTCTCTAATTTATTTGTATTATTTAACTAATTAGGACTACGTATGATTTAATTATTAGTATTTTTATGTGTGAAGGGATGGGAATAGGCTAGGCCGTCCGTCAGGGGCCTATGGCCTGACCTGGCCTATTTAATAAAAAGGTTAGGCTCAGGCTGTTTTTAAAGCCTATTTATTTAAATAGGTCAGACTCAGGTCTCTAAAAAAGCCTATTAGGCATGACAGACCGGCCTATATATATTTTATTATTTATTTAATATTATTTATTATTATATTAATAATATTATTTCCTTATTTAAATTCATCAATTAGGCAATCACTCAGTGAGTATTCCATATTCAATAGTTATTCCATATTCGGCAGCGATTCCATATTTGGTAAGTCATTCCATATTAGGTAGGCGTTCAATTAGTCAATCAGTCAGCAGTTATTCCATATTTGTTTAAGAGGTAATAATAAGTGTGTTTGTTTCAGAAAAAAAAATCTATTATTGATACAAATATTATTTTTTAGGCGTTTAAGGATGTTTGCTTCATATTTTAAAAAAATTATTTTAAGTAGGCTTTTAAATAGGCTTCCAGGCAGGGCCAGGCCAGCTTTTTAAAAAGGTCAGGTCAGGCCGAAAAAAGTTATGATAGGCCGTAGGCCAGGCTGTGGCCTAAAAAATAAATCGTAGGCCAGACTCAGGCCTTCAAAGCCTGGCCTGGCATGCCTGGCCTATTTCCACCCCTATATGTGTGTTTATATGATAAATCTTCTTTCTAAAATTTAAAATGGTATAAATTACGTATTATATTGTCTTATACTAATTTAGATAAAATTATGCAATTTTTTATTTTATTTTAATTAACTTTTTATGTGTTAGACATAACATTAATATCAATCTTACGTTAATCTTAACATAAATTTCTCTTTTATAATTTCATGTAGTTTTTGAAATATATTTAAATGGTTACTAATTAATCCTAATTAACTCATTTACATAAATAAACGTGATTTCAATTAGTTTTGTTACACCCAAATATTTTTTTTTAAAGGAAGAGAAACAATAATCGATTGGTAGAATAATTTTGAAATTAAGTGCACTTCAAATTTAGACAAAGAAATCAATGGTCTATTGAAATCGCCCCTTATTTTAACAATCTCACGACTCCTCTCATTGCTCATACATTTCCCTTAGACCAGTTTGCTTTGACACCCATTCATCACTCAGACACTCCAAAAATAATTTTCTAAGTCTATTAAGTAAATCCCATTATTCTCCTTGTTGAATTCATCCTTGCCCTTGTGAAGTATTTCTCGTGGGAATTTAGAGGTGTTTAAAAAGAAAGCGCCTAAGATAAGGGTTTGATCCCATGCAAAGTTAGACTAAATATTAAATTAGTGGTTTGTAAGATATTAATAAGATGTCTAAGAAAATGTTGATTTTATGTTTGTTTTAAAATATTTAATTATATCATTTTGATATTTTGAGTAATATGTGGTCTTGATAAACTTAATTATAAAGTTCTATTTTTATTGTTTATTAAAATGATAAATCTGTTTGTTGTGAAATGTTTAACGTACTGTTGGAATTCTTATGTGTCTTAGTGTACTTTAATTTATGAAGTTCTATTTTCAATACGTTATTATTTGTATATGCTTGGTATGATGTATTTTATTAAAAGTCTTGACCTTTTGAGTATTTTAATTTTTAATTTTGACTTTTATGAACATTATATGTGTCTTGAGGAAATTCATGAAAAATTATATTTTTAAATTATAGAAATATGAGAAAGTTGATTATTGAAATAGATTTAATGTATAGTTTGATTTTTTTGCATTAAAGAGTAGTACTGGTTAAAAATTTATAGTGAAATGAATAGAACTTCTATTTTTTATGTGTTCTTGGTGATGTAAGTTTTAAATTTTATCAACGACATGTAGCCAAATCGAATTTTATGGATTATTAAAATAAAAGTGATAATTTGAGTATTTATTCAGGTGCATATGTATTCCATATTTGAGATGTTGAAGTTATTGATGCTTGACTATTAGCATCCATGAGAATATAAATTTGATGTCATATGTGATTACAAATTTACTCTTGAATATTGTTTATCCTTGTGGTTGCTTAAGTGGCTGGTGATTTTTTGTCTTGAACATTGTTCTTTTTGTGTTGCATAAGTTGCTGGTGATTTTATGTTATTACCTTTTATATTGTTGGTTGCCTAAGTGACTGATGATTTTGTGTTTTGAATATTTTATACTTTTAGTTACTTAAGTGGATGGTGACATATACCTTGAGCATCATTATCATAACATATCCATATGCATCTTTGTGAATGCCTTAGTGACCTCGTTTAATGTATTCCTATTTGGTATGAGTGACTTTCTGTGTGACGCTTAGTGACTGATTATATGCAGATGATATACTATTAGGAGCATGTATAACTTGCTTACATTTTATTGTTCATTTTTATTTTGATCTAATTATTTGTTTTAGGAGAGTTTCTACTTTAATTATTTAGTACATTTTATACTTGATACATCTTTGCTAATTATTCAGAAAGTATTAATTTCTTTAAATACTTTATTACAAAACGATTTTTATATTTAATTTATGGTTTGTAAATTTATTATTTGATTTGTGTTTTCTTCCGTGGATTTAATTGACCCTTACACCAATATCTAGAGTACTAATGATGGCTCCAAGAGTTGCATTAATGATGTTTGTTTTGTGCATGCGCGTCGGGAAAAATGAAATTTTTATTCTAAAAATAATGTTTGTATTGAATAAAACAGATGTGGTACATTTTTATAGTTTATTTATTTTTCATCATTAACTTTAAATAGAAATGCGGATGTGAGGTTTTTTCTGCTGGGAAAATTTAAAAGACAACCTTATTTTTATTTATTTATTTCACATAAAAGAGAATTTATTATATTTTAGGGTTGTAAATGAATATATTTTTCTAATAATTCAAAAAGTATATTTTCAATAATAATAATTAAATAATAATAATAATAATATAATATAATAATAATAATAATAATAATTAGTAAATTGTGTTTATGTCTTTTTAAAAAAAATGATATCGAATTATTCTGACGAAACTTTTATTTATACATGATAAACTACATCCAAAGAAAAAGGATGTTTGAAGTGTTGTTGTACTCACCTAACTTATTCCCATGCTAACGTAAAACCTTTTGGGTTGTGCAATGATTAATCAACTAGCAACACTTGAAGCCGATTCCAGGATGAACGCCATGTTCACTGGAGATTGAAGGAAAAAGTTGTACACAATAATTGAAGATTTGATCATTAGTGTCAGTGAGGGTTTGGAAAATTTGGTATTAATGAGTAGATTGTAATGTTGTTGGGCTCAGGAGTGCAAGGACCACATATTAAAAAACCACGAATGCTATTTTTCAAGACCTCATTGGCAAAAGCATGGAAGCTTATATTGATGATATGTGGCAAAATCAAATGACTTTAAACATCATTCTGTTGGAATTAGAACATGCCTTGGAAAGAATAGAGTACATGTCTTAAGATGAACACAAAAAAATGTGAGTTTGAAGAAAATTTCTTTAAAGTTGCTTGTACACACTAACTGAATAAAATTGGAACAAGAACAAAGCTAAATCTATCATTGAACCAAGGTCTCTTAGTGATAAAAAATAGTCGTAGAGTCTCCTAGGAAAATAATTTTATGAGAATTATTCATATTTAACTCGACTAGCAAGATGAAGGTTTTCTCACCTCTACTATAGGACCTATTCGAGCAAGCTGTGTTTGACCAGATCAAGAAAACTTTAGTTAAAAATTCACTAGTATTAATTACACTAGTATTAGGGGAAATCATTCTAGTTGTATTTTTTGTTGAAATGAGTCAATCGGCTTGATGATGGAACAAAAAGAGCAATATACTATCTTAAATCGAATCTTGAAGGATGTAGAAAACTAGATGTACTAGTGAAAAATTATGCTTGTCTTTGTTTTAATGGTAATTACCAAAACTTGAATATTATTTAATTGTCCAAATAGATTTTGGTTTTGTGTAAAATTTGCCTAACGTAAAATATTTACGTAATAGGCATGTAGTACAAGGTCAACTTTTTTAAAATTGGAAATCAAGCTTAATTACGCATTCGCATTAACTTATGTACGCGCTTAGAACAGTTCAAATGTCAGGTGCTTGGCGAATATTTTGACACACTTGTGTGTAAAGGCTTCAAGATCCATTAGTCGAGAGCCTAAACCTTATTGGTCATGCTGAAACTTTTGGTTTGATGTGCTTGGTGGCTTTAGCACCAAAAATGGGACTGTGGACTGGAGTTACTCGATTAGGTAGAGTTTGGAGATCCAAGTGTTTTGCTAGATCCTAATAATTTATAATAATCAAACAAAATTTTAGGCTTTAAATATCGGGGCTTAGGATACTAGTAGTATTTGACCATCGATCTTGAACAAGTGACGGTCATGGGGGATTCCCAATTAGTGATTAACTATATTATTGGGGAGTATAATGCTTGAATCCCAACCTCCAAGGGTGCTAAGAAACGACTCTCAAAATACTACATATCTTTCTCGATGCTTTAATACTACATGTAGCCAGAATAGAAAACGAGAAGCTAACGATTTAGTTCAACAATCTTCTAGGTACAAAGAGGCTCAAGTCAAAATTTTAATTAGAAGGCTCAAGTCCACTATTTATAAAACCCATCATCTGCAGTAGAAATTAAGCTCAAATAATGAGCATTAAATTATGCGTTGTAAGAAGGTGATCTCTATAAAATGAGTGTAAACGGAGCTCTCTTAAAGTGCCGAGGGAAACCAAAGTCTCAGATGATTATGAGGAAAGTCCATGGAGGACTATACGATTCCCAAATAGTTGGTCTTATGAT
>PGWS01032072.1:0-10061 GCA_002896235.1 Cicer reticulatum
AAATGTATTGGTTGATACTTTCTTAATGCATGTTTTTGCTAATTAGTAAGTGTATTGTATGTTTTTAAGATTTTTTTTAATAATGCATGATTATGTTTTTTTTAAATATGCTACTATATATTTAATGATGTATGTTTCTGATTTTTTAAAGTTTAATTATATTTTTTAATGATGTATGTTTCCTTTTTTTTTTTTATAAGTATGATTAAGTTTTTCATGACTGTTATGATTCTATTTGTTTATTGTGTTATACTTAAGTATGATTCTTTTTTTTTTTTTATGATTCTATTTTTTTAGTTATGCATTTTGTTTTTTAAGTATTCTTTAATTACTTTTTTTTTTAAGTTTATGTTAATTACTAAATGTATATTTTATGTTTATTTTTTTGTTATGATATGTGTTTTCTAAATGCATCATTCTCTATCTTTTTTTTAGTTTATTATATGTTTATGTTTTTATCTTAATGCTTGCTTCTAAATGTAATATATTCTTGTTTTTTTTTTTCTAGTTTAATATCATGCTATGTTTTTATTAAATGTAATACTTATCTATTATTTTTCTTTCTAAAGCACGTTTCTATTTGTTTCTCTACAAAATGTCTTGTAAAACTCTAGTACATAGCTACTATTGTTTTTAGTGTATGTTAATTACTATAAATATGTGTATGGTTAATTTTCCTTTTTGGTTTTCAGTTTTTTTTTATGTGATGTATGTTTTTGTTTTTGCTAATTGCATTATTCACTTTTTTTTTATAGTTTAAGATATGCTTCTGAATTTTCTAACTATAATGGATGTTTTGGTTTTTTTCTTAATGCATGTTTTTGTTTTTATAAATGTATGCTTAAGTATGATTCTATTTTTTTATGATTCTGTTTTTTTAAGTATGAGTCTGTATGTGATAGCTACTGTTTTTTTGTAAGTGTTTTTGTAAGTATGCATAACTACTGCATTTTTGTATGTGTATGCTTCTATTTTTTTTAGCATGCTAATTACTTCTATTTTTTGTTTATAGTATGCTAATTGCTTATATTTTTTTAATGGTAGAAATGCATGTCTATGTGTTTTTTTAAATGTATTGTATAATACTTTTTTTTTTTGTAAATGTAATGTATGATTTTAGAGCATAGCTTCAGTTTTTTCAATTTTTTTCAATACAACCCCTTTATTAAAAAATTGCCCCATATAAATATTAGTTCAACCATTTAAATATCAAAATACTACCCCTTAAATATTATTACAACCACTTAATTTTTTTAACAATCCCTTAAATCTTATACAATCCCTTAAATAGTAACTTACAACCCCTTAAATATTGAACGTTAATATGGTTGATATTTATTAATTAAGGCTCGTTCATTATTTCAATGATGGACCAGCCTAGTCAAAATGTACCTACTCAAAATATCAACAATAATGAATGTGGTGTAGCAACAACAATAACTAATGTTGCTGGACCTTTATTGGATAATACCCAAGAAACAATGAAGAGAAAACCTAATGCAAAATGGGCCTAGGTAGTCATCAAAACTATTCGGACCATTCAAGCAACAGTACCTAATTGATGACATTGATAACTATAACGTGTAAACACTGCTACAAGATATTTGCTGCAACTCTAAATCTCATTGGCTACCACTAACATGAACAAACACGTTAATAAATGCCTCAAAAAACCATTCTCATGTTAAATTGGACCCTAACCAAACAATTCATACAGTAATCCATCTGTTGAGGTATCTGGTTTAGTCTCAACTATTAGTAGATTTAACCTTCAAGCTTGTCGATTAGCGGTAATGTCCGTTTGTTGTTGGTGTTAGATGAACAACCATTTAAGGCCGATTGAGGATGAAGGATTTAAATACTTGTGTAAAACATTGCAGCCACAATTTACCATTCCATCTAGGTGTAACAATTAGCTAGAAATTGCGTTCAGTTGTAGTTGGATGACTAAACATTAAGTGAAAGCTTTCTTTAGGTCTGATGCAATAGGTTGCCCTTTTACTACTAACTATTGGACATCAATTCAAAATCGTTAATTACTTGACTCTTATAGCATATTTTTGTGGATAATGAATGGAATTATAAAAAAATGATAATTAGTTTTCACAGTTATCTAACCACTGAAGTAGCCAATGTCGATTTACAGGAATGGGGCTTGAATTGTAAATGTTCCTATCTAAAAATTTCTCAAAAACTTAAGGATTTAACGTAAGGAGTGATTTGGTTAAGAAACACAAAACGGAGAAACATTCTTGGTTTAGGTTGAAAAACAGAAATTCAGTTTATGTTTTAATTCAAGTAATTAATTCGGATCAATAAATAAGGAAATAAGAGCAAGATATACCACACAGGATGTATCATAGTTCACTCCAACTTGGGCTACGTCCAGTTCTGCATAGCTGTGAGTTTTTCCACTAGTGTTTAAATAAAGAACCTTCTCGATTTTACAGCACCTAATTCAGATCAGACTTGATCTGTTACAAGCTCTAGTTCTTTCACCTAGAAAAAAGATTTAATCAATTCACCTATCAGCCTTGATGGATTTCAAACAATCCTATTCAAACTATACTAAACTTTATTAGTTTGAATTTTACAATAATGATGAGATTGTTTTGATAGAATCTGAGATGTCTCAAACTCTTGTTCAGATTTGATTCTTTACAAAGAATTCAGTACAATAAATAACAACAGTAACTATGTATAATCAAAACTGAATCTTTCTTGAGAAAATGCAGAATTTCAAGTTGTGATGTGAATATGATTTGTAAGACTTGATAGCACTTTGAACTCTTCTATTTTCCTAAGCATCTGGCCTTCTTTATAGGCGTTTTGGTAGCATTTAATTGATGGTCAAAAGAGCTGTTGTAGTGCCTTGTTCTTTTTGACCAAAAACTAATATATACAAATAAAAATACATTCCAGCCTTTGAACACTTTATGAAATCTATTTGATTGGGCCTTTTTATTCGTTCTTGATCAGATTTATCTTGTGTTTAATGATTCCTTATGCTTCACATAAATTTGTTGATGCTATATTTTTATCTGAAGACTCCGATTCTGTTCAAATCAGTTTGGAGAATGATGATGAACTTCTGCAGAAATAAGGAGATTGATATTGAGTTTCTGCAGAATTGTGGAGATTGATAATCGATCTGGTCTATCAGTCTTGTACTTTGCGGAGATTGATAATCAATCTGGAGGTTTAGTGTTTAACATTCTGGATGACTTCTTCATCAATCTGGATGACTTATACAGATCATGATTGATTAACTTTCTTGACAGTTAAGTTGGAGAAGGTTCATAATTATTTTAACTTGCTTGTTTCATAAGCTTTTATCTTAGTGATATGAATGTCTTCTTTGACTAGAATGGATCCTAATTGTTCGTTTGCCAAGTACAGATAACATTAGCATGAATTTTAGAGGCAAAATCTTCTTTGAACTAATGGTGTTGATTAATCTTGAGGTTGTGATGATTAGTCTTGATCTGGAGAAACATTCTCCGTTTTGTCCGAATGTTCTTGTTTCTTTATCTATTCAGTTTTTATCTGATTTCTTTGCTTTGCTTGATTCCTATCTTTTAATTAATTCACTCAAAAGCACAAGTTAAATTAACATAACATTTTAGAATCATAATTAACATCCTTAATTAACCTTTGTTTATTTTCATCAAAACTTTAATTTGAGAGTTTGTCTTAACAATCTCCCCCTTTTTGATGATGACAAACATGTTAATTTAGATTTTAATTCTGATTCTAATATCAATTTTGAAGAGCTTAAAAGCTCCCCATCAATTTATGAAGTAGGTGATTTTTGACAAAATTGTAAAACATGCATATAATTTCAACATAAGGTTGTTTTTTAATTAATTCATTTGAAGATACAAAATATTAGTTTGCATTAGCATATTCAGAGAATCCTAGATCCAAAAAGGATTTCTATAAACAGAATAAAAACTATCTTAATTCAACCCATTTTTCATACAAAAAGGAAGGAATAAAAAGTCTCTAAGATGCATGTGATGGAGAAGATCCTTCAGAAGAAGAGGATTTTGCGGGTTAGTGGACAACGAGGAGGAGTGGGAGTAGGATGAATAGGGGATGAGTTATCCTAGTTTGGGATCCAGTTGTTTTGTGGTATGTTCTCAACAAGGTTGTCTTGATCCTTCTGAAGTTGGTGTGCCATGATGGTTTGTAGTGCCAGCCATGATATCAGAAGTGGAGGGTTCAGCATGCGAGGAGGAGTATGAATATGAGTGGAAAGTTGCAGAAGTGAACAAAACAACTGTAGTTGGGAATGGGGGAAACGGGAGACTGATGGAATAATGATAAAATTGTTGTACTTGGAGTAATGGATCAGACGTTGTTGTGACATATGGATGGGCAAAGAGTGTTTTGGAGATATAAACTAGTTTATTCAAATATGGAAGAGCTGGTTTTTGTGGCAAAACCAAAAGTGGAGACATGGTACTTATATGATGGTGCCAATAAGGTACCAGTATGAGAGGAGAGTGGATGGATTTGGGAGTATGAAGGGAAATTCGTGGAGGATTAGTGTTAATGGTTGAGGGAAAGGAGATAGGTTGGAGATTTGGAAAATCTTCTGAGAACATTCTCGGTTTGGTGGATTGGGAAGAAGATGAGATGGTTTTTTGAAAGAGGAGAAAATTTCATTTATAATTCCTTTTTGGGGTTGGAGGAGTTGATTGAGATGGCTCAGAAGAATGCAAGATTTGGTGTGTGATGGGTTGTTGTTTTGTTGGGGTGTTTTCTTTCTCTGTTGGAGTTGTGTGATGTGGTGTGTCAGATGATTCATTCGTCTCCAGATCAGAGATGATGAAAGATGATGGTTTGATGTTTGGGCTGTTGAAGTTCAATGCCTGATTGAACACGCATATAGCGTCTTTTTGCTATTGTGGGGTTTCGTAAGTGTGGCAGGAACTTGAGTGAGATTTGGAGGAGGGCTGTATAAGAGAGGTGGAAGAACAATAGACAAGAGGATTTGGGTTGATGGTAGGGTTTTTCCTGGGGAGATGAAAGATAGTTATGAAAAGTTGTTATAGTACGTTTGTGTGGAGTTTAGTCGTGTGGATGAGAGGGTGAAGAATTATGGATTTTGATGATGGAGAATATGAGGATGGTGAGTGGGATTAATTTTAGGTGGTTGATGGTTTTTGTTCGCCGCATTGTTGTGTTCTGAGAGGATTGTTTGAGGGAAGAAGTTTGAGGAGAAAGATGAAAGGTTTTCTTTGTTGTTGTTTTTGAAGAAAATGAAGTGTTTTAGTTGTCAAACGATTTTGATTTTGAAGAGAAAAGCATGATATATTTGAACCTTGGGAAGGGAAGAAGTTTTTTGCGTAGGGGAATGTCTTAGCGTGTTAGTGCTCTCTTTGTAGACAAGGAGACACATCTTAAATGCAAATATTCCTTTTCTGTTCAAGAGAGAAAGTTAGTGAAGCAGAGGAGAATGTTGGTTGAAAACAGGATTGAGTATGGTTCTCTGTTTTCTGCAGAAGATAATTTAACTAGAATTCTCTAGAGTTTTCATAATTTTCAGTTTGGCTTTGATTAAAAGAAACTATCCCCTTGACTAGAGGCTTTGTAATGTCAGCAAGTTTGATTTTGAGTAACAACAAAGATAAATTAGATATTTTAGTTTTATTTTGTTTCATAACTAAATTAAACAAACAAGTTGAGCACCCCTACACTTATTTTAAGGAAACTCCTTTATCCCAAGATTGAGTATATTCATTTTTTTCACTTTTAGGCTGTATGAGCTATATAACAAGAATTGGGTAATTAAGCTCAAAGGGGCTTAAACGAAATGGATAATTGTAGGGATATGACTTATTTGTGCTAGTAGCTTAATCAGAACAAATGCGAGAGACATTTCAATATATGCAGGTGCGGAACAAGAGTCAAGTCAAGTTCTGGCTACTAGCAATTGAGTGAGATAACACACAAGAAAAAAAAGATGGAAAAATGTATTATCATTCATAATAAGGCTAAAAAAATCTCACAGAGGTTAATGACTTATCACAAATGATATACAAATTTAGCATTTTAATTACAATTCTTATTTTACCAAGAATGCAAAAAATACTATCCAAATCATGCTAGTCCAAACAAATTCTCAACATTTACAACCATTAAAAATCTGTGAATGGAAATAAGCATGCAGTGCAATGTCCATATTATTTATTTATTTATTTTGAATATAACAAATAAAATCCTAAATAATACCTCCACACTTAAATTACACATTGTCCTCTAATGAAAGTAACAAGTATAAAATAAGAGTAAGTGAAAGGGATGCTCCCCTGTTTAAACTTCAGTGTAAGGTGGGCTTTTCCAATGAGAGTTCATCTAATGGTAGCATCTTCAAGTACAAAGCTCTCATGGAATAGCTTGAAGGCGTAATTGTCCATTTTACTTTGTAAATATTTTCTCGATGTTTTCACTTTTTATTTCCATTGCACCATGAGGAAAATGTAAGTACAATAAAAGGGCCATACTTCGATGAAGTTTCCCAGCCATAATTTTCAAACGGGAGTTTGAACAATTAAAAAATTTTGCGCCAACGGAAATTTATTTCTAGAACTCATCTTATCATGAAAGTACTTAGTTCCCTCCTTATAGATGCGAGAGTTCTCGTAACTTCAAGTAAAGTCTTACAAGTTGTTGCAGATTGAAGCTTTCTCTCAAATGATTTCTCCATCTCAAGGTAAGCTCTTGACCGCTAAATAGCACGGTGCTCTATTTTACTGGGAGGTGGCATGCCATACCAAAACAACAAGTGATAGAGGACATCCCTATCGGTGTTTTTGTAGGTTGTTCTATGAGCAAAGAGCTTCTTCAAGTCGGTGAGCTCCAATCTTTCCTGTTTGAAGATCAACCAATAATTTTCATAAGATATGTTTGATTTCTATATTTGAGACTATCGCTTGCCATTATTCTGGGGATGATAAGGTGTAGAAAACTATGTGCACAACCCGCATACTTCCGAAGCAAAGCGTCCATGGTGCGATTGTAAAAATGAGTGCATTGATCACTTATGATGGCCTCAGGGTATTCCAATACAAAAAATATTTGATCTGATAAACCTGCAACAACTTTAGAATCATTAGTCCTAGTGCGTATTGCTTTCACCCACTTCGAAACATAATCAACAGCTAGTAAAATATAGACATAACCAAAAGATATAGGAAAGGCCCATAAAGTCAATGCCCCACACATTAAATATTCACATAAAAGCATAGGTTATTGAGGCATCTCACTCATACGAGTGATTGTTGTTCCTGCTAGTTGGCAATGTTCACAAGTTTTGTAAGTCTCAAAAGCATATTTAAACAAGTGGGCCAAAAGAAACCCGAGTCTAAGACTTTTCTTGTTGTCTGTTGAGGACCAAAATGTCCTCAAAGTTGAGAGGCATGACAAAAATGAAGAATGGATTGAGCCTCATGGTGGGGAACACATCGCTTAATCACTGGTCACTACAGAATTCACACATATATGGATCATCCCACACATAGTATGTTGGAATCGCTATTTAAGTTTGTGTATTTGTGTTCGGGATGCATCTGCAGGAAAGACTCCAGCAACTAGATAATTAACTAAATCATCAAACCAAGGAGTTACCTCACACAACTGTAGCAAGTTGCTATCAGGGAAGTCATTTGAATGGGGATGGGGTCCTCATCATCTCTATTTTGCTCAAATGATCTGCCACCAATTTTCATCTCCACTCTTATCTTTAATCTCTAAATCAAAATTCTTGGAGTAACAACACCACCGGATCAATCTCGGTTTTGCTTCTGGTTTCTTCAACAAGAACTTCAAAGCTGATGGTCAGTAAAAACACTGATCCTTCGAACCTAACAAATATGATCTAAACTTATCAAGTGCAAAAACAATAGCTAAAGTTCCTTTTCAGTGGTAGTATAATTAGCATGTACATAATCTAAGTTCTAGAAGGATTAATAAATAACATGGGCAGCCTTACCAACCCTTTGTGCAAGGACTGCTCCACTGCATAGTTAGATGCATCATACATAATTTCAAAAGGGAGGGTCCAATTGGGGTGGCTGAATTATGGGAGTAGAGGTCAATGTTGTCTTTAAGAATCAAACGCCTTCTTGCATTTGTCATTGAATAGCGAAACTGACATCTTTTTGCAGCAAATTTGACAGCGAAGAGCTATCTTGCTGAAATCTTGATAAACGCTGTAAAACCTGCATGGCCAAGAAAAAAAACGAATCTCGCGGATGCAAGATGGGTAAGACAAATTAGAATCACACATCAATTTTGGCAGGATCAACTTAATCCTTTTTAGAGATCACATGTCCTAAAACTATGCTTGTTTAAACCATAAAATGACATTTTCATAATTCAGCACAAGGTTAGTTTCAATACATCTATGCAAAACTTTATCTAAATGTTCAAGCATGCATCAAATGAGGACCCATACACAGTAAAATCATCCATGAAAACTTCAATACAATTTTCTATCAAGTCAGAGAAAATACTAATCATGCAGCGTTGGAAAGTGCCAAGAGCATTGCATAGGCCAAAGGGCATCCTCCTGTAGGCAAATGTGCCAAAAGGACAAGTGAATGTAGTCTATTCTTGGTCCTCTAGTGCAATATGGATCTGAAAATAACCAAAAAAACCATCAAGAAAACAATAATGTGACTTACCAGCCAAACGTTCAAGCATCTGATCAATGAACGACAAAGGAAAATGATCCTTTCTAGTTGCCTGGTTTAGTCTCCTATAATCGATGCATACCCTCCAGCTGTTCTGCACTCGTGTGGGGATAAGTTCATTATTTTCATTTTTAACCAATGTGAGTCCAATTTTCTTAGGGACTACCTGCACCGGGCTCACCCATTGACTATCAGAGATGGGGTATATAATTTCTGCTTGCAAGAGCTTGGTCACTTCTTTTTTTACAACATCCAAAATTAATGGGTTAAGTCGCCTTTGGGGCAGCCTAACTGATTTTACCCCGTCCTCTAGTAGTATCCTATGCATACACATGGATGGGCTAATACCAAGAATATCAGCCAAGGTCCATCCAATTGTCTTCCTGTGTTTTCTCAAAATCTGCAACATCGCATCTTCCTGTTCATCGTCAAGTTTGGCTGAAATGATCACATGTAACTTGCCATTTCCTTCTAAATATGCATATTTCAAATTTTCAGGAAGTGGTTTAAGCTCTATAGTCGATGGTTGTTCAATGGAAGGTACAACACCAGTGGCCGAAGCTAAGTCTGCAAAATCAATTATGTTAGTAGAAATATCAATATCAACACAATGATCAACCTGCAAGGAAACTTCGATCTCAGCACACTCAGAGCACAATTGAGTATCTGTACAGAATTCACAAGTATAAGTATCATCAAAACCAGAAAATGAAGGAAAATCAGTAGCAAACATGTCGGGGCAAGTGTCATCAACCAAATCAGCAAGCAATTCAATTTGAAAAATCGAATTCTCTTCCATGAGGTGTTTCATAGCATCAAAGATGTTAAATTTTATAATGTTATCACCAAATTCCATGGATAGAGTTCCAGCATGCACATCAATTTTTGTTCTAACAGTTTTCAAGAATGGTCTGCCTAAGATGATAGGCGCCTTGTTGGACTTATTCTCTCCCTCCATGTCCAGAATGTAAAAATCTGTAGGAAATATCAATTCATTAACTCGAACAAGTACATCCTCCACAAGTCCAGCGGAACGAGTATTGCTCCTGTTCGCCAATTGAATGGTAACACCTGTACTTTGTAAAGGTCCAAGAGCAAAAGAGTTAAAAATAGATGCAGGCATAACGTGAATGGAAGCTCCTAAATCTAACATAACATTTTCAAATTGACTATTGCCTATGGTACATGGAATGGAAAAAGTTCATGGATCTTTGCATTTCTGAGGCATGGGCTGAATGAGGGCTGAAACATTTCGCCCCATGTTTACTCTTTCATTACCTTTTAACCTTCTCTTGTGTGTGCACAAATCTTTTAGAAATTTTACATATCTTGGAATCTGTTTAATTGCTTCAAGGAGGG
>PGWS01032073.1:0-11208 GCA_002896235.1 Cicer reticulatum
CTGTTGGAGTTGTGTGATGTGGTGTGTCAGATGATTCATTCGTCTCAGAATCAGAGATGATGAAGTATGATGGTTTGATGTTTGAGGCTGTTGAAGTTCCAATGCCTGATTGAACACGCATATAGCGTCTTTTTGCTATTGTGGGGTTTCGTAAGTGTGGAGGAACTTGAGTGAGATTTGGAGGAGGGCATGTATAGAGAGGTGGAAGAACAATAGACAGAGGATTTGGGTTGATGGGATTAGGGTTTTTCCCTGGGGAAGATGAAAGATAGTATGAAAAAGTTGTATCAGATACGGTTTGTGGTGGAGTTAGTCGTGGTGGATGAGAGGGTGAACGACTTATGGATTTTGATGATGGAGAATATGAGGATGGTGAGTAGGGATAATCATTTTAGCGTGTTGAGGTTTTTGTTCGCGCCATTGTTGTGTTCTGAGAAGGATTGTTTGAGAGAAAGAAGTTTGAGGAGAAAGATGAAGGGTTTTCTTTGTTGTTGTTTTTGAAGAAAAAATGAAGTGTTTTAGTTGTCAAACAGATTTTTGATTTTGAAGAGAAAAAGCAATGATTATTTGAACCTTGGGAAGGAGAAGAAAGTTTTTGGGGCGGGAATGTCTTAGCGTGTTAGTGCTCTTTTGTAGACAAGGAGACACATGCATTAAATGCAAATATTTTCCTTTTCTGTTCAAGAGAGAAAGTAGTGAAGCAGAGGAGAATGTTGGTTGAAAAACAGAGATTGATTATGGTTCTCTGTTTTCTGCAGAAGCATAATTTAACTAGAATTCTCTAGATTTTTCATAATTTTCAGTTTGGCTTTGATTAAAAAGAAACTATCCTTGACTAGAGGCTTTGTAAAAATGTCAGCAAGTTGATTTTGAGTAACAACAAAGATTAATTAGATATCTTTATTTTATTTTTTTCATAACCCTCAAATTTAAACAAACAAGTTGAGCACCCCTACACTTATTTAAGGAAAGACTCCTTTATCCCCCAAGATTGAGTCAATTCATTTTTTTTCACTTTTAGGCTTGTAATGAGCTATATAACAAAGAATTGGGTAATTAAGCTCAAAGGGGCATAAACAAATGGATAATTGTAGGATATGCTTATTTGGCTAGTAGCTTAATCAGAAACAAATGCCGAGATCATTTCAATATATGCATGCGGACAAGAGTCAAGTCAAGTTCTGGCGTAACTAGCAATCATGAGTGAGATAACACACAAGAAAAAAAAGATGGAAAAATGTATTTCATTCATAATAAGGCTAAAAAATCTCACAGAGGTTAATGACTTATCACAAATGATATACAATTTAGCATTTTAATACAATTTATTTTACCAAGAATGCAAAAATACTATCCAATCATGCTAGTCCAAACAAATTCTCAACATTTACAACCATAAAATCTGATGAAAAAGCATGCAGTGCAATGTCCATTTATTTATTTATTTATTTTGAAATATAACAAATAAAATCCTAAATAATACCTCCACACTTAAATTACACATTGTCCTCAATGAAAGTAACAAGTATAAAATAAGAGTAAGGAAAGGGAGCTCCCTGTTTAAACTTCAGTGTAGGTGGGCTTTTCCAATGAGAGTTCATCTATGGTAGCATCTTCAAGTACAAAGCTCTCATGGAATAGCTTGAGGCGTTGTCCATTTACTTTGAATATTTTCTCGATGTTTTCACTTTTTATTTCCATTGCACCATGAGGAAAAATGTAAGTAACAATAAAAGGGCCAATCCACTTCGATCGAAGTTTCCCAGCCATAATTTTCAAACGGGAGTTGAACAATAAAAATTTTTGGCCAACGGAAAATTTCTTTCTAGAAATCATCTTATCATGAAAGTACTTAGTTCCCTCCTTATAGATGCGAGAGTTCTCGTAACCTTCAAGTCAAAGCTCTTCAAGTTGTTGCAATTGAAGCTTTCTCTCCAAACATGATTTCTCCATCTCAAGGTTACAGCTCTTGACCGCCTAATAAGCACGGTGCTCTATTTCCACTGGGAGGTGGCATGCCATACCAAACACAAGTCGATAAGAGGACATCCCTATCGGTGTTTTGTAGGTTGTTCTATGAGCCCAAAGAGCTTCTTCAAGTCGGTGGCTCCAATCTTTCCTGTTTGGATGCACCATATTTTTCTAAGATATGTTTGATTTCCCTATTTGAGACTTCAGCTTGCCCATTATTCTGGGGATGATAAGGTGTAGAAACTATGTGCACAACCCCATACTTCCGAAGCAAAGCGTCCATGGTGCGATTGTAAAAATGAGTGCCTTGATCACTTATGATGGCTCAGGGTATTCCAAACCTACAAAAAATATTTGATCTGATAAAACCTGCAACAACTTTAGAATCATTAGTCCTAGTGCGTATTGCTTTCACCCACTTCGAAACATAATCAACAGCTAGTAAAATATAGACATAACCAAAAGATATAGGAAAAAGGCCCATAAAGTCAATGCCCCACACATTAAATACTTCACATAAAAGCATAGGTTATTGAGGCATCTCACTCATACGAGTGATTGTTGTTCCTGCTAGTTGGCAATGTTCACAAGTTTTGTAAGTCTCAAAAGCATATTTAAACAAAGTGGGCCAAAAGAAACCCGAGTCTAAGACTTTTCTTGTTGTCTGTTGAGGACCAAAATGTCCTCAAGTTTGAGAGGCATGACAAAAATGAAGAATGGATTGAGCCTCATGGTGGGGAACACATCGCCTAATCACCTGGTCACTACAGAATTTCCACATATATGGATCATCCCACACATAGTATTTGGAATCGCTTTTAAGTTTGTGTATTTGTGTTCGGGATGCATCTGCAGGAAAGACTCCAGCAACTAGATAATTAACTAAATCATCAAACCAAGGAGTTACCTCACACAACTGTAGCAGTTGCTCATCAGGGAAGTCATCTTGAATGGGGATGGGGTCCTCATCCATCTCTATTTTGCTCAAATGATCTGCCACCAAATTTTCATCTCCACTCTTATCTTTAATCTCTAAATCAAATTCTTGGAGTAACAACATCCACCGGATCAATCTCGGTTTTGCTTCTGGTTTCTTCAACAAGAACTTCAAAGCTGCATGGTCAGTAAAAACAACTACCTTCGAACCTAACAAATATGATCTAAACTTATCAAGTGCAAAAACAATAGCTAAAAGTTCCTTTTCAGTGGTAGTATAATTAGCCTGTGCAGAATCTAAAGTTTTAGAAGCATAATAAATAACATGGGCAGCCTTACCAACCCTTTGTGCAAGGACTGCTCCCACAACATAGTTAGATGCATCACACTTAATTTCAAAAGGGAGGGTCCAATTGGGTGGCTGAATTATGGGAATAGAGGTCAATGCTGCATTTAAGAAATCAAATGCCTTCTTGCGTTTGTCATCGAAGGTGAAACTGACATCTTTTTGCAACATATTATACAGCGGAAGAGCTATCTTGCTGAAATCCTTGATAAAGCATCTGTAAAACCTTGCATGGCCAAGAAAAGGACGAATCTCGCAGATGCAAGATGGGTAAGGCAAATTTGAAATCCCATCAATCTTGGCAGGATCCACTTCTATCCCATTTTTAGAGATCACATGTCCCAAAACTATGCCTTGTTCAACCATAAAATGACATTTTTCATAATTCAGCACAAGGTTAGTTTCAATACATCTATGCAAAACTCTATCTAAATTGTTCAAGCATGCATCAAATGAGGAACCATACACAGTAAAATCATCCATGAAAACATCAATACAATTTTCTATCAAGTCAGAGAAAATACTAATCATGCAGCGTTGGAAAGTGCCAAGAGCATTGCATAGGCCAAATGGCATCCTTTTGTAGGCAAATGTGCCAAAAGGACAAGTGAACGTGGTCTTTTCTTTGTCCTCTTGTGCAATATGGATTTGAAAATAACCAGAAAAACCATCAAGAAAACAATAATGTGACTTACCAGCCAACCGTTCAAGCATCTGATCAATGAATGGCAAAGGAAAATGATCATATCTAGTTGCCTAGTTTAGTCTCCTGTAATCGATGCATACCCTCCAGCTGTTCTGCACTCGTGTGGAGATAAGTTGATTATTTTCCTTTTTAACCACTGTGAGTCAAATTTTCTTTAGGGACTACCTGCATCGGGCTCACCCATTGACTATCAGAGATGGGGTATATAATACCTGCTTGCAAGAGCTTGGTCACTTCTTGTTTTACAACATCCAAAATTAATGGGTTAAGTCGCCTTTGGGGCTGCCTAACTAATTTTACCTCATCCTCCAGTAGTACCCTATGCATACACATGGATGGGCTAATACCAGGAATATCAGTCAAGGTCCATCGGATTGCCTTCCTGTGCTTTCTCAAAATCTGCAACAGCTCATCTTCCTGTTCATCGTCAAGTTTGGCTGAAATAATCACATGTAACTTGCCACTTCCTTCTAAATATGCATATTTCAAATTTTCAGGAAGTGGTTTAAGCTCTATAGTTGGTGGTTGTTCAATGGAAGGTACAACACCAGTGGCTGAAGCTAAGACTACAAAATCAATTATGTTAGAAGAAATATCAATATCAGCACAATGATTCAACCAGCAAGGTAGCTTCGATCTCATCACACATAGAGCCCAATTGAGTATCTGTACAGAATTCACAAGTATAAGTATCATCAAAACCAGAAAATGAAGGAAAATCAGTAGCAAACATATCGGGGTAAGTGTCATCAACCAAATCAGCAAACAATTCAATTTGAAAAATAGAATGCTCTTCCACGGGGTGTTTCATAACATCAAAGATGTTAAATTTAACAATGCTATCACCAAATTCCATGGATAGAGTTCCAGCATGCACATCAATTTTTGTTCTTGCAGTTTTCAAGAATTGTCTGCCTAAGATGATAGGCGCCCTGTTGGACTTATTCTCTCCCTCTATGTCCAGAATGTAAAAATCTGCAGGAAATATCAATTCATTAACTCGAACAAGCACATCCTCCACAAGTCTAGCGGGACGAGTATTGCTCCTGTTCGCCAATTCAATGGTAACACCTGTACTTTGTAAAGGTCCAAGAGCAGGAGAGTTAAAAATAGATGTAGGCATAACATTAATGGAAGCTCCTATATCTAACATTGCATTTTCAAATTGACTATTGCCTATGGTACATGGAATGGAAAATGTTCATGGATCTTTGCATTTCTGAGGCATGGGCTGAAAGAGGGCTGAAACATTTCGCCCCATGTTTACTCTTTCGTTACCTTTTAACCTTCTCTTGTGTGTGCATAAATCTTTTAGAAATTTTGCATACCTTCGAATCTATTTAATTGCTTCAAGGAGGGGAATGTTCATTTCCACCTTCCTAAATGTATCCAGGATCTCGTTGTCCTTATCTGCCTCGTCCATTTTCTTAGTCTTCACTGCCCTTTGAGGAAAAGGAAGTGATATATTTTGCTCAACATCAACAGTTTTAGATATCAAAGTATCCTCAGCTACCTTGTTGTTTTTCACTGCAGTTTCTGGTACTTTTGGTATTTCAACACCATTCTCATACCTCAATGTAATTGAACTGACATTGGGAGCATTTGAATTTACTATTGACTGTGCAGGAAATTGGTTTGACCCCTGAGTCTGCAATTGATTGATTGAAGTGGCTAGCTGACCAATCTTTGTTTCCAAATTTTGAATGGTGGAATCTATTCTTTGTGGAGTCTGCTTAACGAGGTCCTTAGTGAAGGTCTAGAAGTATGGGGTCAATCACTTATGAAGTTCACTTATGAAAAATGGACATTGCACTGCATGCTTTTTTATCAGATTTTGTGGTTGTAAATGTTGAGAGTTTGGTTTGGACTAGCATGACTTGGATAGTAATCTTTGCATTCTGTAAAATAAATTAGAATATAAATGCTAAATTGTGTATCATTTGTGATAGGTCATTAACCTTTGTGAGATTTTTTAGCCATATTAATGAATGGAATACATTTTTCCATCTTTTTTCTCTTGTGTGTTATCTCACTCATGATGCTTAGTTACGCCAGAACTTGACTTGACTCTTGTCTGCATGCATATATTGAAATGATCTAAGCATTTGTTTCTTGATTAAGCTACTATCCAAATAAGTCTACCTTACAATTATCCATTTGTTTAAAATCCTTTGAGTCTAATTATCTCATTTTTTGTTATATAGCTCATTTCAAGCCTAAAAGTTAAAAACAATGAATTGACTCAATCTCGGGGGATAAATGAGTCTTTTCTTAAATAAGTGTAGGGGGCTCAACTTGTTTGTTTAAATTTGAGGGTTATGAAAAAAAAAATAATGAAAAAAAAATAATGAAAAAAAAAGAGGAAAAGTGGTTATGTTGTGAGCAAAGAGGGTGTGAAAATAAAAGTCAATGATGTTTTGTTGAGTTACTTCTTAATGTTGTTTTTCTATCTTAATCATTACTCCTTTATCCTCTTTGATTTTCAACCCTAGTCTCCTTAGGATTATCTCACCCTTACATTGGCCACGTTACAACCTAAATAAAGACCTTTTGATCTTATCTGCATGTGTTTCAAATGTATACATTATTAGATGCTTGGTCAAGCCTATGTAGTGCTGTGGTGGGTTAGCTTTCATGATGTGCTTTGATGTGTAAACAGTATAGCCCAAACACTTTGAGTGTAAACCCTTTGAGAAAATTTTATATCCTGGGAGGCTTAGTACTTATGATGCATTCTTTATGTTAACTTGTCATCTGTTGCTATTTGATTGTGATTAAAAAAAATTATCCTGATTGCCTTAAGCCTAGAAATTATTTTTTTCTCACCACTTTGCATTCATAGAATATTTGGAATCAATATGGATTGCTTTTTCTTCGAGTGCAAAAGTTTAAGTGTGGAGAAATTTGATCATAGCATTTGGGCACATAGTTTTAGCTTTTTAGTTTGGTATTTTAAAAGCTCATCTTATAGACTTAGAAATATATATTTTTAGGTTGCTTTCTAAACTTCTGGGTTGAATTTGAAATATAATATTTATCTATTTGCATAATTTAGACCATTGCTCGCTCCGTAGATCATAACTTGAGCTCCGGATATCAGATTTGATAGATATTGTTTGGGAATAAGATAGTTGAAGCTTGATTAATTTCAAATATGAATACTTCAACCAAATTTCTAAATGATTATGTGTTGATAATGTTCAAATATCGGCTTGAAAATAATTCTCCTGAATCTTCTAAGTGTCTTTCTTTGTGCGAGGTCAATAAAGATCTTCACAAAATAAATTTTGATAGATATGGGTTAGGGAATATGATCGTTGAGCTTGATTAATTCCAAAACAAATCTCCAACCAAGTCTTCTAGAATTAATTATGTGCGAGAAGTCCAGATAGCGCTTGAAAATGATTATCGTTGAATCTTTTTTCATACGCGTTGTTTAAGAGCAGCAGGAACATATCAAATTTGTCTGTTCTGAGGGAATCTTATAAGAACTCATTGAAAACAACTCAGTCGCCATATAGAGCGTTAATTTCCATAGAGTTTTGTTGAATTTCTTCACCAGAAAATAACTTGAATATTGGATATAGACAGTTGTGCTCTGATTGGATTTAGGTTCTGGTCAGATGGAGAGGTAGAACTTGTATGATTTATAATTAGTGGCATGGGCAACGTCACCTTGTATGCTATCTTCAGAGCATGTTGCATAGCAAAGACAACATATTGGAACAAGAGAGAGTAGAGAGAGAAGATTTCACAACATCATCGACCGATTAGACTTCTTTATATTCATGGAATTAGCGGATGTGGTGAAATTAGTCACCCTTATATCTAAGAATTACATCTTCGATTCATTTAGACTTTGGACTTTAGCTTATATTATTTTGTCCATAAAAAAAAAAATACCAAACTTTCATGGAACCGATAGAGTTGTTAAGAATGGTGTTTGCAGCCATTTGGCCCATCATATTAGTTTTATGTCGACCCTAAATAAATGAACGAAGTCTTTTCATCTCGGGTCATTTAGCCCACATGAAAAATGGGAATGTTTGGTACCGTCGCCAACAGGACTACAGGCTAGCTAGGCCATTACAATATAAAAATATAGTTTTCCTACAAAAAAAAAAAATTATTATGAGCATATTTGGGATAACTCAAATCAAAGCTCTTTTTTTTTGTTGCTTTTTTTAAATTGACTTTAAAAAATGGTCTTTTTGAGCTTATTTTCAAAAACAAAAGTAATAGGTCTATCATAATTAAGAAAGAAAAGAAAAACTAATTTACTTACCAAGAAAGGTATTCCGCTAAAAGCCAAAAACATAACATTGTTGTGGTGCTTCTACCACCGACCAATACCAGAATCGCCAGTCCAACACCTTCGTCGGTTCAGCTTCGTTCGTGGTTGTCGTTTGCCATCCAAGACCAATATCGATTTTAACTCCACCCTCCTACTTCATGCAACCAGGTTCTAAATATAGTGGTGTTATGTATTATAATTTTATTTTACTGTCTCTACTGTGATACGTGATGGAGGTTTGTTTTTGTGTTTTAAATTTTTATTAATTATAATAAAAAATATTGAGAAAAAATGGGTCAGACCATGTCGTTGGCTCATGTAGCCTATAATGGGCAGGTTAATCTTGATAAAACACGACCTCATAACAAAGTGGGCAAGACCGAACTAGCCCATTCATGTGTACGGGCCAGAGTGGACCGACCTACGTTGTCCTATTTGACAGCTCTAGGACTAATCCCTCGTCAAGTAGAAAATATTTTAAATTTTTAGAATATTAATTTTAATTGGATACAACCATGTTCTTCAAGGCTTTCGACCTTAGCACACCTTGATATGAGTGGTCTAAACCTTTATAAAGAAATGAATTTGGATTGAAATATTAAATTCATTTTCTTCTCTTTTAAAGTTACACTTTGATTATTGTCAAATTAATTGATAACTTAATAATGAAGAAGGGAAAACAAATTTGTCAAATCTTCAAGTCCTTGATCTTTCAAATAATAATATCAATCAACAAATCCCTTCATGGTTTTCCAATCTTAGTGCCACTCTTGTTCAACTTGACTAGAGTGGTAACTTTCTAAATGGAGAAATCCCTCAAATCATTTCAAGTCTTCAAAAGCTAAAAACAAAGTAACAGACCTAGGTAACAATATTATTCCTCATTCAATTCCTTCATCATTTGGTAATTTATCATCATTGAAGACATTAAATCTTGATCACAATCAATTAAATGGTACAATTTCTAAGAGTTTAGGATTCCCTAGAAACTTGCAAGTACTAAATCTTGGAGCTAATTCTTTAACTGGTGATATGCCTGCAATTCTTGGAATTCTCTCGAATTTAGTAAAATTCTTGGAATTTTTTGAAAATGTTATGTTTTGTTAAGGTTCTTACAATGTCCAATGCAGGTATTTCAGATTCAGTTCCAATATGGGATTGGAATTGGACTTTGCAGATCCAATTTATCGATTTGTCGAACAATATGATAAGTGGAGATCTATCAAGTAAACAAAATTGCTCTATGTTAATTCATTTTGGAAACAACAAACTTTCTACCACATTACCATCTTGGATTTGGGAAATGCACTATCTAAGAGATGTTTACACTTGAAATGATTATCTTTTTATTTGTTAATGTTTATATGTTTACTTACACAAAATCTTTTTTTGGAAAATAATTTAGCTATATCACATGTGTGGGGTGTTACAAAATCAAAATATTTTGAGTAATGGTTAACAATATAAGTTTAATATAAATTTTTAGCTTAATTCAGTTTTGTTCTCTATATTATATTGTTTCCTACGAATTGATCCATTTATTTTAAAAGCTCGAACAGTTTTGATTACTCTTCATATTTTTAAAACTAAAAAAATGACAATTTAATATATTTTTAAACAACATGACATATAATTCTAAAATATCGAACCCTTTAGATGTATTAATTATTCTATATCTTAATAAAATTAAAACATAGGAAAAATTTCTGAAATTGAAATTTAAGATTTCACGACGTTTTATTTCAATTTCATGGGTGTCAATCACTCTACATTCATCGTATAATATGCCTCGTTATTTAAAATATATCACGTCATCATTTATTAGTTAAAAAATCATATTAAGGGACCAAAATTGTCGACTTTTAAAATAAGATGACCAATTTCGTGAATCAGTATAAATAGAGGAACTAAAACTGCAATTAAGCCTTTTTTTTATTTCGAAAAACTATATACGACTTTGATCCCTTAATAGTTTTTGAGTGATCTCAAGTATATAAAAAATAATCATAGTGCTTCTTATCGTGTGTTTAGCGTGCATGTTACCACAGGATACTAAAATTCAAAACACCGTCAATAAATCTACACACCTAAAGTCTTGTAAGTGAAATTTAAATAATAACAGATTGAAAGAACAATTGAACTTGTAAGACTCTCTTCTCTCTAACTAATGTGTGAATTTTTCCACTAATTTTTTTAAAATCAAACATTGACTAAAAATCATAAAGGTTAAACATAGTAGGCAAATTACTAAATTAATGTGTTTCCCTAAACCTCCTATGAGGTGTTTTCTACTTCTGACATGTTTTGCCTCTAATTCATTTTTCTGTTTTTGATCAGTTTTGCCTTTGAATTTCCTTCATTTTGAATGCCTATGATTCAAGTCTTCCTCTGATCATGAATGCCTCTATTCTGAATCTTTCTCTGTCACGTTGCCTCTAATCATGTGTGTCCAATCCAAGTCTTTCTCAGTCATGATGCCTCTGATTTGAGTCTTCCTCTGTAACAAGCCTTTGATCCAAGTCTTCTTTGATCATGATGCCTCTTAGCGAATCTTCCTCTGGTCACATTTGCCTCTGATCCAAGTCTTCCTCTGATCAGACTGTCTTAATTCAGTAGCTTCCTCTAATAAGTATTTCTTATTATTAATACTTCCCTCTAAGATATGGCTTATAATTAATCACATCTTCTATTTCTCATATTTGGTATTGTTCTAAGTATTTAAGTTACTTGCTGTGACATGTTTATGAATATCATTGCATACATAATAACATATGCACTAAAACATGACATTACATAGCATTGCATACATAATGTATGACATGTGTAAGACCCATAATTTTAAAGTACCCTTTTATGTATTTTTGGTATATTTTGGATTTTTGCTCGGAGGCTTTTAAGCCAAAGTTAATAATATTTTGGAGTTTTATAATCAAAAAGGTATTTCGATGCCAATTA
>PGWS01032076.1:0-11893 GCA_002896235.1 Cicer reticulatum
AGGTTCCGCGTCAAATTTCAAACACTAGCTCTGTTCTGGTCCTAAAATACAGGATTCAGCCCATTTTTGCAGGTGTTACGAAAATCGATCTAAAAGTACAAATGAAATCGAGGACCGGAAACCCTTATAGAATTCTTCTCCTTAATATATAACAGTGTTTCAGGTTCCGCTTCAGATTTCAAACACTAGCCATCGTGTAGTCCGAAAATACATATTTTGGTCAATTTTTATCTAGGGGTACGAAACTCGCCCGAAAAGTACAGATGAAATCGAGGAACGGGAGACCCTTATAGCATTCTTCTCCGAAATTTATAACTGTGTTTTGGGTTCCGCGTCAAATTTCAAACACTAGCCCTCGTTTGGTCCCAAAATACAGATTTCGGTCAATTTTTGTCTAGTGGAACGAAAATCGCCCGAAATGTCAAGATGAAATCGAGGACCAGGAGACTCTTATATCATTCTTCTACTAAACACAGTTATAAATTTTGACGCGGAACCCAAAACACAGTTATAAATTTTGGAGAAGAATGCTATAAGGGTCTCCCGGTCCTCGATTTCGTCTGGACTTTTTAGGCAATTTCTGTACAACCCGACAAATATGGACTGAAATTCGTATTTTCAAACCTGATGATGGCTAGTCTTTGAAATCCCACGCATAACCCGAAACTCAGTTATAAATTTAGGAGAATAATGCTATAAGAATCTTCTTCTCCTCGATTTTATCTGGACTTTTCGGGCAACTTTCGTACCCCTCGACAAAAATGGACCAAAATCTGTATTTTCAAACCAAACGATATGTAGTGTTTGAAATTGGTTGTGGAACCCGAAACGAAGCTATAAATTTTGGAGAAGAATACTATAAGGGTTTCCATGTCCTCGATTTTCATACCACCCGACAAAAATGGACCAAAATCAATATTTTTTGGAACAAACCAAGGCTATGTTGAAATTACACGGAACCCGAAACAAAATATAAATTTGGAAGAAAATCTATAAGGGTCCTCCGGTCTCGATTGATCTAGACTTTTCAAGCGATTTTCATACCATCCGACAAAAATGGACCGAAATCAATATTTCTGGACCAGGCAAGGGCTAGTGTTCTAAATTTGACGCATAACATGAAACACATTTATAAATTTTGGAGAAGAATGCAATAAGGGTTTCCTTGTCATCGATTTCATCTGGTCTTTTTGGGCGATTTTCATACAACTAGACTAAAATGGATTAAAATCCGTATTTTCGGACCAGACGATGGCTAGTGTATGAAATTTAACATGGAACCCGAAATACAGTTATAAATTTAGAAAAAGAATGTCATAAGGGTCTCTAGGTCGTCTATTTCATCTAGACGTTTCTGACGATTTTCATACCCCTCGACAAAAATGGACAAAAATCTATATTTTCGGACCAGATGATGGCTAGTGTTTGAAATCTGACCCGGAATTCGTAACACTGTTATATATTTAGGAGAAGTAAGCTATAAGTGTCTCCCGGACCTCGATTTCATCTGGTATTTTCGGGTGATTTTCGTACCACCCGACTAAAATGGACCGAAATTCGTATTTTTGAACAAAACAATGGCTAGTGTTTGAAATCCGAAACGGAACTCAGAACACAGTTATAAATTTAGGAGAAGAATGTTATAAGGGTCTCTAGGTCCTCGATTTCATCTAGAATTTTCATGCGATTTTCATACACATCGACAAAAAAAGGTAGAAATCTATATTTTCGGACTAGACGATGGCAAGTGTTTGAAATCTGACACGGAACCTAAAAACCAGTAATAAATATTGGAGAATTATGCTATCATGGTCTCGCGGTCCTGGATTTCATTTGAACTTTTTGTGTGATTTTCATACCACCCGACAAAAAACGGACCAAAATCCGTATTTTCGAAAAAGATGATTGCTAATGTTTGAAATCTGATGGGGAACCCGAAACTCAGTTATAAATTTAGGAGAAGAATGCTATAAGGGTCTCCTGGTCCTCAATTTCATCTGGTCTTTTCGGGCGATTTTCGTACCACCCAACTAAAATGCACTGAAATCTAACGCATAACCCGAATTTATAACTGTGTTTCCAGTTCCGCGTCAGATTTCAAAGACTAACAATCGTGTAGTTCGACAATACGAATTTCCGTCCATATTAGGCCGGTGGTACGAAAGTCACACCTGAAAAGGCCATATGACATCTAGGACCTAGAGACCCTTATATTTATTCTCAAAAATTAATAATGTGTTTAGGTTCCGCGTCAGATTTCAAAACACTAGCGTTGTCTTTTTGAAAATACGCAAATTTCGGTCCATTTTAGTTGGATCGTTTGAAAATCACCCGAAAATACCAGAAAAGAGGATCGGAACCCTTATAGCATTCTTCTCTAAAATATATAACAATGTTTTGGATTCTGGGTCAGATTTCAAACAGTAGCCATCGTCTAGTCCAAAAATATATATTTTGGTCCATTTTTGTCAAGGGGCACGAAAATCACCCGAAAAGTCCAGAAGAAATCGACGACCGAGAGACCCTCATAGATTTCAGTCCATTTTTGTCGGCTGGTACAAAAATCGCCCAAAAAGTCCAAATGAAATCGAGGACTAGGTAACCCTTATTGCATTCTTCTCCAAAATTTCTAACAGTATTTCAAGATCCACATCATATTTAAAAAACTAACCATCATCGGGTGGTACGAAAATCGCCCGAAAAGTCTAGATGAAATCGAGGACCAGAGACCCTCTTAATATTCTTCTCCCAAATATATAACAGTGTTTCAGGTTATGTGTTAGGTTTCAAACACTAGCCACTGTCTAGTTTGAAAATACAGATTTTGGTCCATTTTTTTCAAGGGGTACGAAACTCGCCCGAATGGTTCAAATGAAGACGAGGATCGAGAGTCCCTTATAGCATTCTTCCTCTAAATTCATAACTGTGTTTCAATTTCCGCGTCAGATTTCAAACACAAGCCATCATCTTGTTCGAAAATACGGCTTTTGTTCATTTAAATTCTCCCCCTTTGTCATTGAATTCAAAAAGATATACAAAAGAGAGTGATGAATTAAAAGGCTATCATAAGATATATACAAGAGCATTACAAAGCAACAAAGAAAACAAAATCCTAATCAACTAATCTAGGGCTGCTCCTCATTATCACCAATGGGAGAGGTAGAGACTGCTGTATTAGCCTCAACAAGTGTCTCCTCACCATGAGGTTTAGTACTTTCTAGGTTGGTAGGATTTGGTTCTTCAGTTGCTTGATTGACAATGTCAACAATGTCTTCAAAAGACATTTTGAGACCCAAGTGTTCTTGGATGGCATCAACATCTTGAACCACTGAGTTTAAGGTTGCTTGGAGTTTCCTAAGAGAGGCTTCCACCCTAGCATTGTGAGCAGCCTGAGACTCTATCAGTTCCAGCAACTTAGCCAAAACCTCAAATTGGGTTTCAGATGGCTCAGGTTGTTCAGCACTTGGTTGTGCCCTTGTCCAACTACCATTTATCATTTTCAACTGCATTTGGTTGACAGTTGATTCCCCAAAAGTCAGAGTTGTTTTGACAGATTCTTCATTGACAACTGAGATTTTAAAGTGTCTCAGCATCTTTGTGATAAGTTGAGGGTAGGGGAGCATTTGTTTTCCTTGTGCTGACTCTAACATGTTAGCCAGCACAATCCAAGCCCAGCTCATCTTCAGTTCCTTGTAAAGGCCCCAAAGAAGAGTGATATCAAGCCTTTGAATTACAGCATGATTCCCTGATCTAGGTAGTAACATCTTAGTTAGCACATACATCAACAATCTGTGCTGAAACTTCATTTGACCAATGGGAAGAGAGATGCCTTCCACAAATCCTTCAACCATGAGGTCTTGAATTGTTGTCTGTATGTCCACTGATGTTTCCCAAGCATCATCAGTGGAGTCAGGATTGGTCCTGCCATCCACAACTTCTCCATAAAATGGCAGTCCTGACAGCCTTGAAAATTCTCTAAAAGTCATGGAGATTTTCTTTCCTTTACTTCATATTCAAATCCAAAAGCTGTGAGTGTGAAGTTGGAGTAGAAAGCTCTAATGAGCCTTGGATAGATTTCTAGAGAGCAGGATACAAAATATACCAAACCATGAAATCTTAAATGGTTTTGGAATGTAAAACCATTTGAATCAAAATAGGCAAAATCTAGAGTTCTTGCCTCATGGATTTTCCTTTTTAAGAAAGATGGTGGAAGAACATCGTCTTCAACAGGTTTGCCTTTGGGAGGCTGAACCTTCTTTGGCTGGGGAGAAGGAATAGTTTTCTTATTTTTCTGGGTTGGCCCTTTCATGGCATCCCCCATTAGTTTTTCAGATTGAGGAACCTTCCTCTTTTTTGTTGTTCCTTGACGAGTTGCTATTTCCTTCCCTTTATCTTTTGCTAATACCTTATGAGTAGGTATTGAGACTCTCTTAGCCGGAGGGGAAGGAGGTGGAGGAGAGGGTGTTCTTCCACTAGATGTTGAAGAAGAATCTAGGGAAACAAATTTTGAAGAAGATGATTGAGGTTTTTCACTAGTCTGCTTTACTCTTGCCATTTGAAAGATTTTGGAAATTTGAGATGTTTGGGAAGATTTGAGAAGGATTAAGGCACAGAAAAATTCAAGTTTGGGAGAGAAAATGTGAGCTGATAGTGAAAATGGGTTCAGAAGTCGATTTAGGGATTTATATAGAACTGCTCAAAATTGATTTCTCAATCGATTTTATTTCACATTTGCGTACAAACAATCGATTATCCAATCGACTTTGTTACCGTTATTGGAGGAAAAATGAAAGTATTCCGTTACAACTGCCTCCAACGGCTAGTTTTTCTCCAACAGACGTATTGTAAATCGACTCCCAAATCGATTTTTTTTAAGTGATCGTTCAATTGATAAATCGATGTCCAAATCGATTTCCTTATCAGTTCAGAAAACCTTCTCATAGCAGCAGCGATTTCCAAATCGATTATTTTGAAGATATTGACCATAAAGGGATTTCAATCGACTTCCAAATCGACTCATTTGGCTCAGAGTTTTCATAATTTGACACAATCGATTACCTAATCGATGCTCGGGTTGGATTTTGGAAAGTTTCTCACATCTGTGAATCTCTTGAAACAAATAATCCATTCTTTAAAAAGATTTTCCAAATTGTCCATCGATTTATCAATCGATTGTATTGATGTATACTCCAGCATTTTTGATATCTGAGATTACTAAATCGATTATGAGATCGATTATCGTGTTTGTGACTTAGACAATTAAGACACTTATGTAGCATAAATCGATTATGCAATCGAATTTGTAATGCTGATTTTCTATTCTGTCACAGGATAATCGATGTCTCAATCGATTTTGCACAGGGATTATATTTCATTTTGATCCATAATACCAAGTTTCATTCTAATATAGAAGAAACTTTCCTTGGGTAAGGCTTTGGTAAATATATCCGCTAGTTGATCAGATGTATTAACATAATCAAGCATGATATTACCATTTTGGTATTGATCTCTAATGAAATGATGTCTAATCTCTATATGCTTTGTTCTAGAGTGCATAACAGGATTCTTTGTAATATTTATGGCACTAGTGTTGTCACACATGATTGGCATAGTTCCAAGATCAACACCAAAGTCAGAAAGGTGTTGTTTCATCCATAAAATTTGTGCACAACAACTTCTAGCAGCCACATATTCAACCTCAACTGTTGAAAGTGCCACACTATTTTGTTTCTTGCTATGCCAAGACACAAGTGAATTCCCTAATAGATGGCAAGTACCAGATGTACTTTTTCTGTCTAATTTGCAACCAGCAAAATCAGAATCAGAGTAGCCAATTAGAGTGCAAGTTGATCCCTTAGGATACCATAAGCCTAGGTGTTTGGTTCCTAATAGATATCTGAATATTCTTTTGACTGCACTTAGATGGGATTCCTTAGGATTGGCTTGGTATCTTGCACACATGCAGACACTAAACATAATGTCAGGTCTACTAGCTGTAAGATACAATAAAGATCCTATCATGCCTCTGAAACATTGTCACCTTACAGGTTTTCCCTTTTACATCTCTATCTAAATGACGCTTGAACTCATGGGTGTATCATGGATTTAACTTTATCAATAGGCCAAACTTCTTTAAAAAGACATTACATATTGGTTTGACTTAGGAAAATACCATTCTTGCTTTGATTGATTTGAAATCCAAGAGTAAGTTAATTCTCCCATCATGGACATTTCAAATCTTTCCTTTCTTGATTTTTCAAATTCCTTGCAAAAGTTTACTGTTTGTGGATCCGAAAAATTTTGTCATCTGAACATAAATTTGACAAGCAAAATGTCTTTTCCCTTGTTTTTAGTAAAGAGTGTTTATCACATTCCTCTTAAAAATTTTCTTGTATGAGGAATGCTGAGGCTTTTCATACCAAGCTCTTGGAGGTTGTTTTAATCCATAGAGGGCTGTGTAGTTTAAAGACATGGGAAAAACAGGATCCTCAATCCTGTAGTTTGACTAACAAAAGCCTTCCTCTTGGATGTCTCCATTTAGAAAAGGCACTCTATCCATTTGAAAAAGTTAAAAGTCCATTATGCCAAGCATAGCAAGCAGAATCCTAATGCTTCTAATCTGGCTACAGGAGCATGGCTTTCATCATAGATCAGCCTTCCTCCTTCTTGTAACCTTTAGCAACTAGTCTAGCTTATTACTAGTTAATACCCATTCTCATCCATTTTATTCCTAAACACCCATCTAGTTCCTATGACATGTTTGTTTCTGGTTTAGGAACTAGGATCCACACTTTGTTCTCTCAATATGTACTAAAGCTTTCTGCATGGCAATTATCCAATCATTGTCCAAGAGAGCTTCCTTTATATCTTAGGTTCTACTTGAGACACAAAGGCTGTAAGTACATAATTGGTCTAAAGGGATTTCTAGTAGCAACCCCTTTAGCATTTCTTCTATGATGTTGTCAATAGGATGCTTTTTGTTGAATCTCCATTCTTTAAGGTAAGTTCATCTCTCCTAATAGAATCTATGTCTCAATGTCATGGAGGCACTATTTCATTTGGTCTTTTGGATCTGATTCTAGCAACATTCATCAAGAGAATCATTAACTATAAGAGGGTACTGTTTAAGATCTTGGTAACATATTCATCAAGTTTTACATGAAACAGATTCCTCTATAGTTTTGGTCTTTATTTAAGATCCTATAGCCTTACTAGATGTGTTGAATAATCCTAGAAATATTCCCTATGCTGCCTTAGAGTCAAATTTTCCCTAGATGCTCTTTTCCATTATTCAATACAAAACACTTGCATTCAAAGACGTCTAAAATAGGCAATATTTGTTTTCTACCTTGCTTATAGTTCATAGGGTGTTTTTCTAGGATAGGCCTAATGAGAACTCTATTCATCACATGAGCAGTTGATTTATTGCATCAGGCCCAAAAGTATTTAGGAAGCTTAGAGTCATTGATCATTGTCGTAGCAAGTTCTTCTAGAGCTCTATTCCGTCTTTTACAACTCAATTTTGTTGTGGAGTTCTTGGGGCTGAGTACATGTGTGAATTCCATTTTGATCACATATTTATCAAAAGACTCATTTTGAAATATTCTCCACCATGATCACTCTCTTAATGGAAACTATTTTCTGATTCTTCTCATTTTGAACTTGATTGCAAATTTTTTGAAAATTGAGAAGGCATCACTTTTTGTGAGACAGAAAATAGGTCCATGTATAATCTAGTAGTATAATCAACTAACACATAACCATACAAATTTCCTCCAAAGCTTTTTTACTTGAGATGGACCAAACAGATCCATATGAATTAATTGTAAAACTCTATCATTTGTACTAAGTCTATTGAGGGAAAAGGAGGACTAACTACTTACTTTTTCTCACAGAGTCACATAATTTTCTTTTGAAAAAATTTCTGTTGGGAGACCTAGCACTAGTTGTTTACTAACTAGTTTATTAAGATATTAATATGTATGTGAGCAATTCTTTTATGCCATAACCAGTCTTACATCAGACTTAGATAATAAACAGTAGATATCATTTACAGGTAAAGCAAATAATCATGTATATATTGTTATTCTTTCACCTACCAATTTCTGCTTTTGTCTCCTTATGCTCAAGTGTACAAGACGAGACATGTAAGTATACCTGAATCTTTGTCCACACATGGACTAAGACTTAGCAAGTTGTGTTTCAAACCTTTGACATATAAAAGTTCCTTGATGAATGCAGTTGATTCATTTCCTATGTCTCCAACACCAAGTATTTTAACCTTTGTTGTTGTCACCGTATTCTTACATTCCACCATTTTTTGAATTGAGAGACAGAATTTTGATTGTCTCTTGTCATGTGCTTGACATCCACTATCAGTCATGCATGCGTTTTGGATGTCAAGCACATCTGCAATACAAATTAAACTATTTTGGTTTAGGTACCCAACTTAAAATGGGTTCCTTGAGGTTAGTTTCAATATAGGTTTCTTGTTTCCAAATTTGTTTCCATCCCTTTTAGCAGGCTTTTTCAATTTACAATTGTAAGATATATGATCCCTTTACAACAGAAATAACATAGAAAGCAGAGAATTAATTAAGAGTGTTTAATGGAAGGATATCATGCATTTGCTTGATTTAACAAATTTATGGTTCTGTTTAGCATACCTGTTTTGTCTATAACCAATTCCAGATTTTTCATAATGATTCCTTTGATTCCCAAGAAGAACATTTAGGTTGTTTTTACTACTAACAAATTTAGCTAAATGTCATATTTAATGACACAACTTTTCTTCAAGTTCGTACAGCTAGTGTTATCAAATGGATTTTTTTCAAATGTTCATTCATAATCTTCAAGCACCTTATGCTTTTTAAATTTCTTCACACATCATGCATTGTTTTTCTAGCATTTTCTTAGTGTAAATCAATTGTTAACTACCTTAATACCATGTTCAGCACGCAATTCATTAAAGCATCATGCATTCATATAAGATGGATTAGAGGTAGTACTTACTTACTATCAGATCTGAATCTGTATTGGCCATGAGACACAAGTTAGCTTCTTTCATCTTCTGAATCTTTAGATGATCTTCATCATTATCATTCCAGCTATGGTAGGCCTCTCTTTGTTGAAGGTTGCTGATCTTTGCCTTTAGCCTTCACAAGCTTGTTTCTGTTTTGCAGATTAAAGCACTCAGATTGATGTGGCCTGATTTACCACATTCATAGCAAGATTATGGCTTTGCTATCATTTGTATCACTCTTGCTGAAGCCTTTTGTCTTTGATTTTGGTGGTTTTCTTGATTGCTTCCTTCTCTTTCAGAAACTTTTGAATTTTCTGACCAACATATTCAGTCCTATCTCAGGCTCTTCATCAGATTCACTTTCTGAATCATCAGTACTCTGTTCAGATTTCACTTTGTGAGTTTGAGCCTTCAGTGAAAGTCCTTTTCTTTTCCTATTAGATTGTTCTGACTCATCTAATATGTGCAGTTCCATCTCATGCTCCCTGAGCTTTCCAAATAGAGTGGCAATAGTCATGTTGCAAGGTCCTTTGATTCAACAATGGCAGTGATCTCTTAGGTTGCCATTCTTGTCAAACACCTCATACTTTTTTTCCTATTTGTTGCTCATTGTCCATAATTTTTCCTAGAGCAGGTGAATTATTGATGATATGAGTGAACCTTGCTGCAAGTCATTGATTGACTCATCCTTCCTTCATGTTGAAGAAGTTCATACTCATGCATTAGAGTATTTGTTGTGGCCCTTTTGACATTTGTTGGTGCCTTCATGAGTTACCTAAAGTGTATCCCACATTCCTTTGCGTTTTGCAGTTGACACCCTGAAATTCATCATCACTCAAGAAGAGGTTATTATATTGTTGGCCTTGCATTATAGCAACTTTCTTTTGTCATCATCAGACCAATCAGCTCTTGGTTTGATGATGTTGGATGATCCCTCAGCCTGCATGTTTAGGCACATAGGGAACCATTTTCCACTGCCTCTAAAAGATGTCAAGCCCACATGCCTCTAGAAAGACGAGCATCCTCTCTTTCCAGTACATGTATGCTGACCCATTAAAGGTAGGGGGTCTAGTTAAAGATGCCCTTTCACCCAGAAATTCAATAGAAGTCATTTTCTTTTTGAGAACTAGTCTAAAAGATCAGGCTCTTGATGCCAATTGTTGGTTATATGGCTTCTATCCTTAGAAATTTTATACAATATTATCAACAAGATTATCTAATTCTTTCCTAAGTGATGAATTAATATCAAAACCAACTTGTTTAATATTAATTCCTATTTTAACAGCAAAAGATTCATACAGTTTGTTCACAGCGGAATTTCACAATCACATGCAAGATCAATATAAAAAGTAAAGAGAGAGAGAGGAAATAATGCACCAGGGATTTTTATATTGGTTCGGCTATCACTTTGATAACCTACATCCAGTCCTGAAATCTACAACATATTTCAGCCATTCACTAGAATTATTTGAGGAATATTTTTACAGACTTTCCAGCGTCACAGCCTATCCATCCAACTCACAATCACTTCTATCACAATACCAACCTATCCCTAAGAGTTACTCGTCAAACTCTAGCGAGATCAAGTTGAGGTTTCTTTCAGATGACCACAAGTATCCTAGACGATAACCACCAGTGTACACTACTGGATTTCCAAAACTTCAATTACAGAAAATGTTCTTTCACAAAGAATTAAAGAATACTAAGAAAATTTGACTCAATCACAATGTAAGATCTCACACAAAAGTATTAGCCAATGAGTATTTGTGTGTTGTAACAATTTTTCTCTCAACGTGTTTTTCAGTCTTCTGTGTTTATGAAAAAGTGTTATGATTGTTATTAAAAATTGTGATTGATTCAATTTATATATTTTTAGAAAAACAACATATAAATCAATTTCGTAATCGATTTTATTAAAGTTTGATACCAGCTTAATCGATTACCTAATTGATTATCGCGTGTCTTGTTTTTCTTGAATCTTGAAAATATAAGAACTAATCGATTTCCTAATCGATTACTTTAATGCACTTATCAGAGACTGATACTCAGTTTGTATTAGAATCGATTGACTAATCGATTATACTTGTTTTGTTCAAACAATGAGATCAAAACAATCGATTACTCATTCGATTCATATATTAACATAATTGATTTGGCAATGGGCTAAATACTCCTTGTAATTTAGACATTTTACCCCAATCGATTCGTCAATCGACGTGGCTGGTCACAGTGACTAAGGTGTTTTACTCCAATCGATTTGCCAATCAATTTGGCTGGTCACAGTGATTAACCAGTTCATTCTTTCAATTGATTACCTAATCGATTGAAGCAAAGCTTACAACACAACAAACATCGATCAATCGATTATCTAATCGATTAGTGCAAAGCTTGCAACTTAAGAAACTTATTTCAATTGATTGTCCAATCGATTTCGTAGATCACAAAACACATGTCTGATGAAAAAATATTTTCATAATCGATTTGCCAATCGATTGACTTAGTATGAGCTTGGTTCTATTAATCACAAAATCGATTACTCAATTATGTGCTAATCGATTGTCCAATTGATTTGTTTAAACACAGAACACAGGTTTTGATAAAACTTTTACGTAATTGATTTCTCAATCGATTCACTTAGTGAAACCTTTATTCTGTGAGTCTGACAATCCATTGCTCAATTGATTGATCAATTGATTTAATACTTGATTGATTAAAACTTATTTTATAATTTCATTGGCAAATACTATATGAGAACTCGTTATGATTAAGTCTACCTAATTGACCCTATTAACACTAGACATTCTTGTACATCAGTCTTCAAGTCTTGTAGGACATCATCCATCTTTGCTTGATTGCTTGAGTTCCATGTTT
>PGWS01032083.1:0-14344 GCA_002896235.1 Cicer reticulatum
TTTCACACAAAACATTCAGTAAACGAGTCATTAAGAGATTCCCCATTCTTAATACTCATTTACATTCAGTAAACGAGTCATTAAGAGATTCCCCATTCTTAATACTAATTTACCGAAACGATTTTCAAAATGATAGTTTAAGTAACCGAGACATTAAGAGATTCCCCATCCTCAACGCCCAGTACTTACAACCTTTTCTCAAAACACATTAAGTAAACCGAGGTATTAAAAGATTCCCCATAGTTTTAATACTCGTTACTCTAATGGTTTTTAATTCCACAGAAACAAACTCAAATGTTCTTCACATTCAACCATAATTCACAACAACCACACCAATTTAACAAACATCAAGTAGGAACACGCAAATACGACGAACACAAATCAACACAACATAACACCCAGATACATTAAATTTCATTGTACTCAAATCATACCAAGACTTCAAATTCATTTACCCACAAAAACATTCATCAATATAAACAAAACCTAACTCTAAGGTTTTACCCATAACGTAGTTCGTTTTTCCCCCAAATCGATACATTTACCCTAACAAATTCCTTCCCACACAACCACAGATAAGTCCTAATGCAACTGTAGAAGTTTGGAAGGAGCCCCTTACCTTCAGCGTTGCTTATAACGCGCGTGTTTCTCATTATTACCGCGAGTTCACTCTTAGTAATTCTGAGTAAAATCATGCCGCTCCGCAACGCCGCTTCCAAATTAGTCTAACACTAGCAGCCGTGTAGACGTGGTGGTGAAAAACACACTTCTCCCTTCTATCTCTTCGAGAAATGAGTTTGGATCTGTGAAGAAACGGGGGTTATGTGTTTGGATCTCAAAAAACCGTTTTCTTCGTTTTCCGAATCAAAGAGGAAAAGTGGAGTTGCGAAAACCTTGATCTACTCTCACCCAACCTTGTGGTTACTAGTTTTGAAGAAAGAGACTATTAGCGTCGAAAATGAAAATGGGAGAAGGGAGAGAACTTGGCCGGAACAGAGGCAAGAAGACGATGGTAATTTCCAATTTTCCTTCCTTTTCTTTTTCTTTCCCTTTGTTTTTCCTTTCTTCCTTTTCCTTCCTTCCTTTTATATATTTTCTTTTCCTTTTCCTCTCCTTCTAGTTCTTCCTTTCATTTTCCCTCCACAAAAACATATATAAATATAATAAATTAAAACTTTAACAAATATCTCAAAAATCTAGATATTTGTTAAATTACCTTTCACCCGAAACGCGTTAAATTCTTCCGTAAAGGATTTTCATCGCCAGTTTAAATTCAATTATTTATCGACGAGAAATTTTAAATTGCATCAAAATATCTTTTTGATTATAAAACTCCAAAATATTATTAAACTTGGCTTAAAAAGCCTCCGAGCCAAATCCAAAATACACCAAAATACATCAATGGTACTTTAAAAATTATGGGTCTTACACAACTCATGTTACATCTATACTTTCTGTTAACAAATTTGTAAAAAAGAAACTGTGGTAAAATTCAGTGGTAAACTGTAGTTACTTCTTTGGTGTAGAAGGCTCATCAAGAAGAAACTTTAATGTGATCTTGGAAGAGTTTGGAGATACAAACTCTGGGATAACAGTGGCTGCGAAATAGAATAGAGAGAGAGTTTTAAAGATTGATAGGCCGAGAGCGCTGGAACATCTGTAAAACACTCTAGAAGATTCTATTGAAAAAAAGGCCGAAATCGTTTAATTTTCGGGACTGGACGTAGGTCGTCTGATTGACGACTGAACCAGTTATAAAATTGCGGTGCATACTCTCTACCCTTACTCTTTATTTTGCATTGTATGATTGGTATGATTAATCTTGATTGCATGCTAGACGTATTCTGTTTTCATTAATATCGTTTGAACGGGTAATTGGCATGCATGTATCTTGATTAATCCATAGAACATTATTGTATATTCTAGACTAGTAATTAGTCAATACATGTAAGTGTTGAACCTTCGCTTAGAATAATTCCTTGGGACCGTGATTGATCATGAGTTTAAATAAAAGTGTTCTTTTGTTAAAATGATATCAATCTTGTTTTAAACTGTCATATATTTTAGACTATAGAGGTCATTTATTTTTCAACATACTATAATAATATTAAGGGTTAAATAATTTTTTAGTCTCTATAAATTTTAATTTTTAGTTCCTAAAAAATTATCAGCTTTTTAAATAAATTTTGTATTCACCTTTTAGCCTTTATTTTAAAAAGTTTTTGTAAAAAATCTTGATACTATTAGTCTCTAAAAAAAAAGTACCTATAAATCAAAGTAGAGATTAAAAGTGAATATGTTTTAGCTACTAAAGTTCAAAAGGTCATAAATTTTATAGTACTATAAATATATATAACCATAATAATAATATTAATAATAATTAATATACTTAATTAGCCAAGTAACTTATTTGTCACTTCATACCTTGACAACATTGCCCTTCTTCTCACTCTTTTAGTTTGATTGGAGATGGGTGTTTCATGGTCATGTTTTGCTTTAAATATCTCTTAATTAATTCTTTATTTATCGTTTTGTTTATTATTTTGTGTTTGAGTGTGACATTATTTGTTTATTATCTTAATTGATACAATATTTTGATTCCTCGTTCTTGTTATTGATAATCGTTTGGTTTATATTAATAGATTAACTTTAATAAATCGTAAATTCAATACATAAGGTGACATTGTCAACATTTAGATCGAGAGTTTATGATTATTCTTTACACTTTAACTTTACCACATTTTTATTTTATGTATTAATTTTAATGATGTTATTTTGTTTGTAGATTCATTCATCACAATTTAACTACTTTAAATTTGTATCGTTATTGATGTATTATACCAATTCGAATAAAGAATATTGTTTTCAATAAATAATAATAATAAATAATAAATAATAATAATAATAAAAGTCATAATAAAACTTAAATAATAAAACTAATAATAAAACTAATAATGAAATTATAATATATACACACACACACACTTAAGAAGGCTGAATTAGTAGGCTTAAAAGAACATTTTTGAAGTATGTAGATTTGTAGCAAGACGTTTTTTAACAATTAACTCTTATAGTTTGAGTTTTACAATAATGATGAGATTGTTTTGATAGAATCTGAGATGTCTTAAATCTTGTTTTGATAGTAATAACACAATGTGATATAAAAGTTCAAAAACAGATTCTTCTTTGTGAAAAATGAGAATTTCAAGTATGTGGATGTGCATGATTTATGAGACTTTGATAGCACTTGAACTTCTGCCTTTTTTCTGGACATTGGCCTTTCTTTTATATAGGCGTTTGAAGCATTTAATAATGGTCAAAATAGTTGTTGATATTGCTTTGTCAGTTTTGACCAATAAAACCAATATATATGATTAAAAAATATCCTAGCCTTTGAATATTTTGAATATGTGTTTTGACTAATGCTGTTACAGACTTCTTTGATCAGTTTGCCTTTGAGTTTAATGATCCTTGAAGTTCTCATTTTAAATCATTTAATGTTACAGTTTCGATATGGAGCCTTGATTCTGTCCAAAACAGTTTTGGTGAATGATTATAAACGTATGCACAAATAACGAAATCAATGCTGAAATTCTGCAGAAACGAAGACTTGATTATCAATCTGGTTTTGTTAGTTTTGAACTTTTTCTGGAGATTGATGATCAATTTGGAGATTTAGTTTTGATCATTCTGGATATCTTCTTGATGTCTTGGACAAAGCAAGATTGATTAAGTTTTCTTGACAGTTTGGCTGGAGAAGATTCAGATTGTGTCAAAACTAGCTTTATTCAGACCTTTTATCTTAATGATTTGAAAGCCTTTTTTGTCTAAAATGGATCATATTTGTTTTCTTGCCATGTACTGATTGAACTTGGGTATAAAATTCAGAGTAAAAAGCTTCGTTGAAGTAGTGGAGATTTGATTGGTTAAGAGGCTGTGACAATCAGTATTGAACCTAGAGATCATTTCTCTATTTTGTCAAGAATATTCTTGTTTCCTTATCTGTTCAGTTTTTAACTGTTTTCTTTGTTTTGCTTGATTCCTATCTTTGAATTAATTCACTCAAAACACAAGTTAAATTAACATAATATTTTAGAATCATAATTAATATTTGTTTATTTTTCATCAAACTTAATTTGAGAGTTTGTCTTAACAACAACTTGCTATGTGAATCTGGAAAGAAAAAAGAAAAAACATAAGGCGTAAGTTACAAAGAACTTAGTGAAGAGACAACAACCACTACCAACTAGAAAGGAAATACAAAAAGACCACAAATAAATTATTTTACCATCTTGTGACAATAATTGTTTTACAATCTTGTGACAATTATACTAATAATACTGCCAAAAAATATAGATAACTCTAAAGTAAAGTATTCCACACACGATAAAAATCATTAAACTATATATTATTATCGTATTCATGTAGAAATATTTAAAAATCCAATTATAAAAAAGTGAAATCACAGTTGAATGAGCAACCAAACTTTAAAGATCATAGGAAATCAAACAAGTAAAATCTAATAAAAATTTTGAGAACCAAGTGGTAGACGACTTCATCTCATTGATAGCCTTTTCCTTCTAAGGATAGATCTTTTCTCCTAATGAGGTGACTTCATCTAACGAATAGTTCCTCTTCTCTCAATTCTGCAATAGGATCATCACGCATCAATTAGAGAGCTTTCATCTCGTTGATAGCCATATCCTCCCTACACATGACATCTCTCTTAGGAGCATCTCCATCTAACGGGTAAACTCTCCTAAATCAAAATGATGTAACTAGGTAGCACCTACCGCGTTAACGATTTCATTCAAATAATATACCTACAACGGTAATTCGCAAAACACAGTGTTTAAAAATCATCTCGTTAAATATTTCATCGTAACTCATAGAAAACATATTCAATGTGGTAAATAACAATATCAACTATTTTAAATACTATTATAACTCCCTATAAATACAATCAACTACTACTATTAACATAATATAACAAATACCATTAAGATAAATAAAGCATGAAAGTTGAGAAAAAATCAAAAGGCTTGTTGGTGTAGCCCGATATTATGATTTTATATAATAATTTCTAATTAGACCTGTACTAAAAACGAGTTTAATAATAATTATATTGCATAAATAACAAAATAGCACTGATAATTCGATTGTCGTCTACTCACAACTTATATGCTGGAATTGCATGAAATTCTATTATTCTCATGTAGGACTTCTAGAGAGCTTACATGACATGTCTTTGTGGCGGAGAACTGCACCATTAGCCAATTATGAGAGCAATACATTCATATGCGTTCGATTAAATAAGGCTCCAAAAGCAAGCCACATGTTATTTATATATATTTTATTTATTTTAAAACAAAACTTTAAACATGTCTTTGTGGTTTCACCCGTCATATTTTCTAATTCCACTATACAATCCACTAGTACTTGTGTGACCCATTTCGTCATCGTCTCCCCACACCATCCATTCGTCAATCTGCCAGAGTACACCCATCGTAGCGCCGCCACCATCCTCAATCGAGCTCACACACTTCACGTTCAGATTCGATTCTTCACGCAAGTACATCCTCGTGTGTAACTCACAGTGCTAGTTCGTCATCCCCCATGCCTCTCTCAATATGATACACCGCTGCACCTCGTCGCACCATCTCTGACTAGTACATCCATCTGTCATTCGACGTTGCAACTATGCATAGAACTCGTCGAGCATCACATGTCTCGACAGCACAACTAACTGAAAATAGATATGCAAAGCCCAAAAACTCTAATTTCATCCATATGTAATGCGCCGCTGCCCATCTACACTATAAATTGATGCGGAGTTGTATTATAGTTGTTGTCAGTCATTGATTGGCATGGGAGTTAGATATTCATAGTTGTTGACGACGGGTGTGAGAGATGATGACAAACTGTTAAGTGGTCACACAAGCACATTCTGGGAAAGAAGAATGTGAACGATTGAAGCCACAAAGACATGTTTTTAAATTTTGTTTGTACAAGATAAATAAATTCTTAAATATTAAACGTGTGGCTTATTGTGGAAGCCTTAGATTAATCGAACTCATGAGGATACCGAGTCTCAAAGGCTATTGGTGCAGTTCCTACCACAAAGCTAGGCATCTTTTTCCGTGTAAGGAGAGAGGGGGAGAAAAAAAAGAAAAAAAAAAGTGAAGTACAAATAAAATAAAAGTGGAGTGAAAATTGATTTAATTTATATACCTGATATATTAATTATTATTAATATTCATATATATATATATATATATATATTAGATTTTTAATACACAATAGTGTTACAATGTAAGTATAATTATATCTATAAGATTTTATTTAGTGATACCATACATACTAACATAAATCGGAGCTTATTAGGTCTACCCAAAATAACTTATTAGGATATAGTATTGAAATAGTAGATTTTTCCTATAACTTAAGTTCTCACAATAAGAGTGTATTATAGATAATAAATGATATTCTAGTCACTAATTAACTGTTGATCATATAGTATATCCATTTCTATTTACTTCTTTATGACTTGCGAACTATTATTTTTTTAATCGACTTTTATGTGAATTTTTAACTTTAGATAATTTATTTTGAATTAGCTAAAAAAGTTCTTGATCATTTGAAGAAGATAATATTTTGTTTGTTAAATTGAAAAAGCTTGTAATTGAATTGATAATTAAGTTGCATTGTTGAACTAAAAACAATACTTTAATCAAGTCTATATGGACTCTATTTATAGGTTTCCTCTAAATCTTAAAAAAATTATTTCTAATGAGATCCTTAAATATTTAATTTAGTCGAACCATTTAATATAGGAATCATTAAACTAATATTAAGAAATCAACAGGCAAATTATTGAAAATATTCTTTTTAACAATTACTTCAAAAATTAACCATCAAATTTGTGGTTCGGTATAATTATTTTGTTTATTATAAAAGAAATATTTTTATTTATAAAAAATTTGGTTTATTTTTTGTTTTGTTAAGAAGGGCGAATAACTATAACGCGGTATGGGCCAAAAATAAGTTAGCCCAATATGATAGGGCTTAATAAACAACAAATACACTCCTTTTCCCATTACGCGTTTCACACAAGTTAACGTTTTTATTTTACGATTGCCATGTCCTTATTTTCAATTTCAATGGCAGTTTCTTTTCTTCAAGAAAATATTGAAATTTGTGTGAAACTACTTGTCCCTCACTGTTGCAAGACTTCCGTTTTGCAATTCATTCGTTTGCGAAACCATTTTCTCATTCTTGATTTCAATCTTCTGCTTCTTAATTGATGAAACATGTTCTGTCTCTGAAAACCCTATTGGTTACCAGGTTTTTGAAATACACTTTTAAGTTGTTACACGATTTGGAATTTCATTTCAACAAATGTTTGTCCCGTCTGGTTTATATTGGATATCCATTTTCTCATTCTTGATTGTTCAAGAGCATTCAATCTTCTGCTAGAAAAAAAACGAGATGAAATCTTTTTTTCAATAGAGGCTGTGGAGTACACGACCCATAACCCTAGCCCTTCTTGAACGTTTTTTGTCCCGCAATGTTCGAACTCTGTTTTGCATTCAATTTTTGAAAGACTTCTTTTTCGTTAGTTATTGGTAAATTTGGAATTTTTGTTGCAAAGTATTTGAATTCACACCTGTTGGGATATACATATTTCTCATTCTTGATTAGTCAATGAATATTCAATCATCTGCTTGAGAAAAAAAACCCTTAATTGACCAAAGACCCAATTTCGTACCAATATTTTGAAAGAGATTTTATCTCATTCTTGAATGATTAAAGAACATTCAGTCTTACTGCTTAAAAAATACATTAATTGAGCAACATGCTATGTCCCAAGACGCCTATTTGTTGTTTTTCAAATATTTTGAAAAGAAAAAAACTTTTTACTGCTTTGTTATGAATGATGACGATGGAGTTTTTATCTCATTCTTGAATTATTCAGAGCATCAAGTCTTCTGCTGAGAATTAAAAGAAACATTAATGGGAGCAAACATGCTCTGTCTCAAAACCCTATTTGTTCCAAGATTTTGAAAGAAAAAAACTTTTACATTTGTTATGATTATGGAGTTTTGCACAATTTTGGAATTTTAATTCAAAAAATTTGCCCCTGGTTTAAAAATTGAGATATCTATTTTTTCTCATACTTGATTATTTGAGAATCTTGAATCTTGGCTAATAAAAAAGAATCTTCAATCTTCTGTTTAAAAAAAAAGATAACTCCTAAAGGGCAGGAATAGGATATAATTTGTTTCAACAAATTTTGAAAGGGATGGATGTGTATGAACTCTTTTTTAATTCATAATGTAAAGGAATCCAGTTTGGTAGTGAAATGAAATTTGTTTTTTTTCTTCATTATCTAATAATGGGGTGTATACATGAACTTATTACTCCAAATTCGACCGCAAGTTGGATATAATTTGTTGCATTGGATATACTTTGTTGCATGATATTTGGAAGGGATTGAATGTCTTTTATGCCCCAAAAATGATAGATGTTACCTTAATGTGAAAGCTAGTTGTTGCTGCCTTAAAAGCATGGATAGATAATTTGATATCTTGAGCTTTGATGACTCTAGTCCCTTTGCAACAGTAACCTGATGCGATTTTGCAGATAAATACTGTATGAGTTGTGACCACTATTTGGGGGATTCAACAATTAACTTTTTTTCTTAGTGCACATTTTGATTGGTTGTAGGCTCGATCTTACCTCTTATGACAGTTATATTTCTTGTGTTATCTAGCTAGTTGGTTTTTGAAGGAGTAGTAGAGTTTGCTGTTTGGATTGTGCTGTCTGTTCGTTTGTGCTGTGACCAAAAGGGAATGTTTTTGTTTAATGAAATGCATGCCTCAAATCTGAATTGCCAAAATGATTAATTTGCATTAATGTTAATAGGTTATAATTAACTTTGATAGTTAGTAATTGCCATGGAAGTTGATTGAGGATTAGATATTTTCTCTGTTTTTTATTTGAATTGGATGTCAAATCCTGGATTTTGAAAGGGTTTTCATCATTATGGAGATTTTGTCTTGTGAAGCACAAAACAAAAAATGGCAGTACTTGTGAAATGGGCCTAATGCTTTGAGCAATTCTCATTTTGATTATGTGAGTATAGTACTAGTGTTTAAAGATACATACAACGAATTAAAAGCCTTTTTTTTACAAAGACAACTGCTTAAGCTAAGATAATATTAATATGACTTCAGCTAATTTGTTAGACTTATGAGCAATGTGGAATTACAATTACCTTTGTGGTTGTGGGTGTAATGCTAAGTAGTAATTGGCTACATATTCTGAACCCAATTTCTGAATTTTGATAATTCTAGCTGTTAAGGGTTTAAGATGTATTATTAGCAGAATATCGCATACCAGCATCCTTAGCAGCAGCCAAACACCTTAATAACACCCCTCCAACCACAAACAAAAAATCACCCCATTAACAATTTTCCTACAAATTACAATCACATTTATTAACTCCAGTGCTTAAGACATCACAATGCAGCGAAATTGTTTCCAGGCCATACAGTCTGAGACCAGATTTGGCTAACCACCTGAGCAACACACGACAGAAAACACAGCACCAGGTACGGATTCATTGCTAACTCAGAACCAAAATCAGCAGCTACCTTAATACACCCTCTGTATCTCCAAAGCTGGCTCCACCGCTGCAGTCATGACCTGTGACACCGACCCATTAACCTTTATGTTAATTACAACATCAGCCCCCATATAGCTGCACAGTCTCACGTGCTGTCTCTTCTGCATGTTAGCGCTTAGCCGTTGTTAAAATTGATCAAGTGTTTGATAAGAAAGCACTGTTGTGTGGGAAACAAGGAGAATATAGCATTTCTATATCCATTACCAAAATGCTATCTAAAACAGAAGATATAGCATTGCTATTATGCTATATACCCTGTGAAAAGTTGTTTTGTTCCAGATGTGATTGATCAGGTACCAGCAGGTGGCAAGCTCAATTTTTTTTGCTGGTTTAGTCAGTCTATTATCATGACAGTTATAACAAAATTTTGATCTGTGTTGGTGGGGTTATTAAGAATTGGTGGATGGAGGTGTCTTTAGTCTACTTGTTATGTTTTTGAATATATAGCCACTAGTAGAAAACACAACATTGGATGTTTTTGATATGTAGTTTCTATTTTTAAAGCCTTGATCATGAAGAGGACATATATTATTAGCACCCTTTTATGATTTTTTTGCATGAAATTAATCAACTGTTAAGTAATGGTATTTGGATTTTGCAGAAGATGCTGTAAGGTATATTTAGCAATATTATAGAAGTAGAATTAAATGAGACCAGGTGAGGAAAGAGAAGGATAACTCTAGCCTTCTATCTTCTAACAACTCAGCTGATTAGATGCAAGTCTTGAATTTAGTGACTGGATACAAGTGAGCTCTTATAAGTTATAAGTAGGTGCATACAATAAATGCAATTGGAGAATTGATCATGTAAGTGTTACAGCCTCTCGATTATGCAATATATTAACTTGTTTGTGATGACAGTTCTTTTGGACAGTTATTCCATGTAGCATAAATGTTTCTTGCATATGTACTTCTTGTATTCATTTTGCGATTTCATACGATAACTTGTTGTGATGACAGTTCTGTTTAGATACTTTTATAAAATTATCATATGATTAATATTATAGATAGTGTTTGCTCAAAATACCAAACAAACTTCAATTTTTACACCCACTTCATAGTTATATTCAAAAAATTGAACATAAATTCAGCCTCCTATAAGTTGCAAAACCAGAACTTAGATTTGGTTCCAAGAAACCATTTTGAAGTGGGGTAAATGTGTTTAGCAGTACCCCTTTGGAGCTTGTTCCTGAATTTAAGAAGATTTGGATTTTGAACTTCCTAGTAGCAGTATTAGACTTTTATATTTAAGTTTTTTGGAACTTGATTCTAGACAGTGAAATTGCTCGAAAATTTCCCCTTCATCATCTATAATTGATTCTATTTTAAATGCAAATTAATTCTATTTGAATTCAGCTCCTCCTGCATGTGAAGCTGAGTTTTTATTATATTTGCTATTTCATGCGGTTAAATAGATTCATTTTCAACTTATGCTTGTGTAACTGTGTGTGGTTAAGTGTGAAGGATATGTGTCAAAAGTCCATTGCAGTGATATATATAATATTGAGAGTCCTTTTCAGCTTGCTTGAATAAATTTCTAAGCAATTTCTTGATCATGAAATATATAATATGTTTTAATTGCAAGTAATTGTTTTAGAGACAACAAAGAGATTGATGTTATCTATTTAAGCTGACTTTAAAATGAGATAGTATCATTCTTCAGATTCACAACACTTCCCTATTTTTAATTGCTATTGTATTGATTGTGCATCCCAATCCCATTTGAATTCATCATATCCATAGGTTCATTCTTCACTTAGCGTTTAAGACATAAAAGTGTCCTCTTATGCTTGATCTCTTATAAAAGACATAATTTTGTCAATTATGTGAAATTGATAATTGTCTAGAGCAAAAGTGCCAAGATTTAGCCGATAAAAAAGAATGGAGTACTTTTATAGATGTTTTGGCCCTCATTATCTACGGTATTGTTATATTCCCAAACCTTGATAACTTTGTAGATTTTGCTGCCTACATGTATTCTTAGCTTTTAACAAACTAAACAAACCCAGTTCCTGCGGTTCTTGCTGATATTATACTACTCTATGCATATGCGACACGAGAAGAAAGGGGAACAATTTTATGTTGTGTTCCAGTGTTGTATACTTGTTTGTGTCTCACATGTTCAAGAAGGGTATCATGTTGGGGGTTAAGAGTAATCGTGAATGGGCTCAGAGTATAGCTAGCCTTACTGAGGATACACAATTTCATGGTACTATAGAGAACAAGGGGTGGAAAGAGGTAATATGAGCCGATGCGAATGACGTAAACTTTCCGAATGTACCTCTCATTGGGAACGAAGGGATGTATCAATTACAATCCAATGGTAGCTCTGAGACAACTTGGCTACCCATGTTGGATAAACCAGATGACAAGTCACTTGAAGCTTTGTTTTGCACAATACGGGTATAGTAGATCCACCAATGTTGAGAAGGATAAGTCGAGCTTGGGAATCAATCATTAGAAAAGGAAAGGTACTCGGATGTAGAAGTTGCAGCACAAAGGAACCTTATCAAACATGGGTAAAGAAAAGAGTCCAAGAAATCAAGCTGCCATTCCACAATACAACCTAAATGGTCAGGAAATTCCGGAACCTATCCTTGTTGCAAATGAAGAGATAGAAGAACTCAAAGCATCATTGCTCAATATCTGAAGAGGAGAAAAAGAGCTACAAGCGAGGTTAGAAAAAGTCTCCCAAGAGAACGACAAATTAAGATCAGAAAACATTGTAAGAGTCATGTTTATCGAGAGAAGCAACAAGAGGTTCGAAAGTGCGAACGAAAGGATAAATAACTTGACATACAGATTGTTCTATAGAGGCGCAAATTTGAGAGTTATAGATGTGGCGAAGGCAAGAGAAGAAATGCAGCTATTGAAGCGAGGCCTATATGTGGAAGGCAACTTTTGTGGCACAACAATCAGCAAGCTGCTGAGAAGAACATAATAAAAAGATAGTTGGAAGATTTAAGAAACAACTGAAAGAAATGGTAGATAAATATGAGAATCAAGTTAAAGGAATGAGAGGCGACAGAAGAAGAAAATCGAAGAATTACTCTCAAAAACACCAAGATGCACTAAAAGCAGAAAATGGAAGCTTCTAGTGAGTTGAGGAATTACATTGATTATCAACAAAAGATCTACATGACTTGAAGGATGAAACCATATACTGGGAGGAGCGTTTCGGGCAATTTGAAGAAGACCAAAGAGATTTATAAAGAGGTTGGAAGATAAAGGCAAGCACTAGAAAGATTGCTTTTCGAAATTGCAATGCTAGCTAACCAGGCAACATTAAAAATTCCCAAAAAACATTCTAATAGAGATTGATGCAGTTAATGCATTTCACTCAACACTCCAATCAAAGTCTACAAGTTCGTCGAATATTGCAAACATTTAGTAGAAGAATTGGAGGAGAAGATTGGTTGTCCTCTTGAAAAAGATGATTGAAATACAATAGTCGATGTAGCTTTTTAATTTAAATGCAATGTACTTTTTTCTCATCAATGAAGGATTTGCTATTTTGTTTATTGATTCTCATATTCTTCTTTCATTAATAATTCGTGCAAGACTTATGCTTCCCCAACATCCAAAAAAATAATTGCATTTTCATTCCATTCATGTTTAATGCATACTCATAATAATTTTTTTTTATTTAAAAAAAGGATACAGAAAAAATCAATAAAGCTGTTTCCCCGACACCCTTATCGGACTCGTGCAAACTCGAAGATCATGGAAGAACTTGAGCAAAATCAAGGGGTGATGAGAATGGATGTCAACCAATTGAAGGACAAGGTTGATCAAATCTTAGAAGCTATACAAGCTTTGTCAAGGAAGGGGAATACTGATGAGAATCCTCCGGCTGCAAATGAAGAACACCAAACCACTCCTTCTCACCCACCAGGCTTTACCCCGACTACCCAACAACCTCATACAACAACTATGCAATTTCCTATGTATGGTCTTCCACCCAGTTATACTCCACCTTTAGTCGTCAACCCCCAAAACCCAAGCCAATCACAAATTCCATCTCATCTGGGCAATCTGCCACCCCAAAACACTCAACCCTCAGAAAATATTCCATATATTGCACCCCAAGTACCTTGTTTCGATACTAATGGAAATTGACATCAACCTCACATTGGGGATGATACACAATCAAATGAAAAATTCCATGTCTTGGAAGAGCGAATAAAAGCTATTGAGGGGTATAATGTTTATGGCCTTGAAGCTTTCGATATGTGTTTAGTTCCTGATGTGACTATCCCTCCCAAATTCAAGGTTCCTGACTTTGAAAAATACAAGGGTAACACATGTCCTAAAAATCATCTAACTATGTATTGCAGAAAAATGACATCTCATGCTCATAATGATAAACTTCTCATTCACTTTTTCCAAGACAGTTTGAGTGGGGCATCGTTAGGTTGGTATATGCATCTTGAGCGAAATCAAATTCGTTCATGGAAGGATCTAGCTGATGCCTTTTTGAAGCAATACAGGTACAACGTTGACATGGCCCCTGATAGGATGCAATTGCAAAATTCACTGAAAAAGGACAGCGAAGCTTTCAAAGAATACGCACAACGGTGGAGGGAAATGGCCTCACAAGTAGAACCCCCATTATTAGAAAGAGAAATGGTTGGTATGTTTATGGATACTCTCCAGT
>PGWS01032088.1:0-10068 GCA_002896235.1 Cicer reticulatum
CAGATAAAATGTTTGTTTAAAATAAAACGATACACAAATCAATATACAACACACTATTACCATTATTACTATTATTATCACTGTTATGTTGTTAATTTATTTTGATATATATATAAAGTAAAATTAATAATAAAATCAATCAACACATAAATATTTTCTACCAAGAACTACGTGAGTTTTGATTTCCCTATTGCACTTGGGGATACGTAGGAGCAAGGTATTACCCTTGTTAAACCAAATTAATAAAAAAAACATTTTTCCTTCTTTTATTAATGTAAATAATTTCTTTCTTTTTTTGTTATTATTCTTTTTGGGGTAAAAATAAATAAATAGTATGTATATAATTAATTATACGGTAACCGTTTTAACGGACGTTGTAGGGTGGTAATACTTTCTCTACTCGTAATCGACTCCCGAATCCGAATTTTTTGGTTCAAAAATCATTATGTTAGGTTTTATCCAATTTTTCCTTTCATAAAAATAAAATTGGTGGCGACTCCTTTTTCGTAGACAAACCGGACACGACACTAACAATATGAGGTATAGGTACAGTCTTCCAAATTGAAATAAATACATCCACAAAAGAAAGACATCTAGCCCCTATACAACTATCTAATCTCATCATGCTACAAAAACTATACCACTCGGGTGATCTCCATGCTCCCCACAAAATGCTCCTGACACAGCTTCAGTCAGGTATCTCCAGGGTACTAACCGGTAGGATGATCTTGGTTCTCATATGAGGGCAAATCCCAGATTTTCATAATAATTGTAAAGGGTCACCAACCGAAATTAATAAATATCACATAACATTTAAATTTCAAATGCACAATATAACCTTTCAACTTAGCATACTCTTTGAAAGGGTTTTCATATGCCAAACATGCATAATCAAAGTTGAAAAATGAAGTTTTTAACAAAACTGCACTGTCGTATTTGAATACAACAAACTTGTATTCAAATACAATGCTAATTCAGAAGTCAGTAGCAAAAATCATCATGTCGTATTCGAATACAATCCTATCGTATTCGATTGCACGTATTCGAATACAGTTATGTCGTATTCAAATACAAGTGCAAAATTCTAAGTCAGTAGCAAACTCTGTGCTGTCGTATTCGAATACAATTATGTTGTATTTGAATACAACTATGAAAAATGCATATTTTCAGTTTTGAAAATGTTTTGAAATCAATCAACACTTACACACAAATTCAATCAATCACACTTAACAATTATGGCACAATCACAAACAACAACTGAGTATGTATATACAATCATCATAGTATATCAAACATGACTCGCATGCCAAGCACCCTTATGCAATGCATATATGCCGATGCGCATGATTCTGGAGTTCCAAACCAACAACTCTCCCCGGGAGGCGTAAATCGTAATTATACAGCATCTCATAGACCAGTACTAATTACCAAGGTGCCACCTATCACAAGCCCGCACGATTTATTAGAGCGTAGCCTATCACAGGTCTTACACCATAATTCCAAACAAAAACCTTCTGCGAGGGGAGTAAATCCTAAACGTGCGGTTCCTCACGAACAAACACGAGTGCAGTCTCTCACGGACAACTCGAGTGCAGTCTCTCACAGACCATCATGATTTATAAGAGTGCATTTTCTCAATGACCAACATGATTTACAAGAGTGCAGTCTCTCACAGACCAACACGATTTACAAGAGTGCAATCTCTCACAGACCAGCACAATTTACAAGAGTGCAGTCTCTCACAGACCAACACGATTCACAAGAGTGCAGTCTCTCATAGACCATCACGATTTACAAGAGTGCAGTCTCTCATATACCAACACGATTTACAAGGGTGCAGTCTCTCACGGTCAAACACGATTTACTAGGGTGTAGTCTCTCACGGAAAAACACCAGTGCAGACTCTCACGGACAAACACGATTTACTAGGGTGTATCAACAAAGATTAATTCAACGTCTTTCTTATAGACATGATCACGAATAAAATGATGTTTTATTTCAATATGTTTTGATCTAGAATGCTGAATTGGATTTTTGGACAAATTTATAGCACTTGTATTATCACAATAAATTGGAATACTGGAATAGCTTACAGAGTAATCTTGAAGTTGGTTTTTAATCCACAAAACTTGTGAACAGCAGTTTGCAGCTGACACATATTCGGCCTCAGTTGTGGATAGTGCTATGGTGTTCTGTTTTCTGCACGACCAACTGATTAATGCTTCGCCTAAGAACTGACATGCTCCACTTGTGCTTTTTCTTTCAACTTTGTCTCCATCATAATCAGCATCACAGTATGCTATAATATCAAAATGGGAACCTTTTCTATACCAAAGACCAAGATTAGTTGTTCCAACGAGATATCTAAATATGCGTTTAACTGCAGTTAAGTGAGATTCTTTTGGCGCTGATTGAAATCGAGCACATAATCCTACTGCAAACACAATATCTGGTCTGCTAGCAGTTAGATATAACAGAGAACCGATCATTCCTCGATATTCTTTTTCAGAAACAGATTTGCCATTTTCATCTTTTTCTAAGGAAGTGGATGGATGCATGGGAGTTGTCATAATTTTTGACTCATTCATTTTATATTTGATCAACAGATCTTTGATATATTTTTCTTGACAAATAAAAATGCCTTTTTCGTATTGTTTGATTTGTAAACCAAGAAAATATCTTAATTCCCCCATCATGCTCATTTCAAATTCACTTTGCATAAGTTTTGAGAAATTTTCACATAGTTTTTCATTTGTTGATCCAAAAATGATATCATCCACATATACTTGAACAATGAGTAATTCATTTCCCTCTGTTTTCTTAAATAAGGTAGTATCGATTTTTCCTCTTTGAAAATTGTTCTTAATTAGAAATGAACTCAGCCGTTCATACCAAGCCCTTGGTGCTTGCTTTAAGCCATAAAGTGCTTTGGTAAGTTTGAAAACATGATTTGGTTTTGATTGGTTTTCAAAACCTGGGGGCTGTTTTACATACACCTGTTCGTTTAAAAAACCATTTAAGAAAGCACTTTTCACATCCATTTGAAACAGTTTGATGAGTTTATGAGATGCATATGCAAGAAGTATTCGAATAGCTTCTAACCTTGCAACTGGAGCAAATGTTTCATCATAGTCTATACCTTCTTGTTGATTGTAGCCTTGAGCTATTAATCTTGCTTTGTTTCTAACAACCTTTCCTTCTTCATCAAGCTTGTTTCTGAATACCCATCTAGTGCCAATAATTGTTTGATCTAACGGATCTGGTACTAGAGTCCAAACTTCATTTTTCTCAAACTGCAGTAGTTCTTCCTTCATGGCATTTACCCAAGACTGATCAGTAATAGCATCTTTGATTGACTTTGGTTCAATCTGAGATATCATTGCCATGCTGTCGTCATCATTCTTGAACGATCTTCTGGTTCGGATTCCATCAGCCGTGTCTCCAATGATCTGAGTTTGAGGATGATCTCCAATTGTTTTCCAGCTTTTTGGTGGAGAATGAAACGGAGATTGTTTATCAATCTCTGTTTTCTGTAGACTTGTTTCCTGTTGTGTTTCAATTTGAGTTTCTTCTTCCTCATCCTTTTTACTTATATCTAAGTCATCAAACTCATCAAACAATATATGTATACTAATTTCAACAACATTAGTTCTTAAATTGAACACTCTATAACCTTTAGATTCGGTTGAGTATCCAATAAAGATTGCTTTATCGGATTTTGCATCAAATTTTCCAATAAGATCTTTGTTGTTTAAAATGTAACAATAACAACCAAAAATATGAAAGTAAGAAATATTTGGTTTTCTGTTTTTCCAGATTTCGTATGGAGTTTTGTTGATGATTTTTCTGATAGATACACGGTTCAAGATATAGCAAGAAGTGTTTATGGCTTCTGCCCAAAAATACCTTTCAACATTTGATTCTTCTAAAATAGTTCTTGCCATTTCTTGTAGTGTTCTATTTTTTCTTTCAACAACTCCATTTTGTTGTGGAGTTCTTGCACATGAAAGATTGTGAGATATACCAAGTTCATCAAAAAAAGCTTTTGAATGAGGCATTTATGAATTCTCCTCCATGATCACTCCTTACAGAGATGATGCTGGAGTCCTTTTCATTCTGCACCTTTTTACAAAATGTTTTGAATGATTCAAATGCATCATCTTTTTGTTTTAAAAACAGAACCCATGTAAATCTTGAGAAATCATCAACAATAACAAAACCATATTTCATTCCTCCTAGACTTGTTGTTTTGGCAGGCCCGAATAAATCTATGTGAAGTAGTTCAAGAGTTCTTTTTGTTGTTACAAAATCTTTTGTATGAAAGCTGCTCTTGACTTGCTTACCTTTTGCACAAGCTTCACAGATTTTATCTTTCTCAAAATTAAGTTTTGGTAAGCCTCTAACAAGATCAAGTTTGGAGATTTTTGAAATTGTTTTCATGCTGATATGTCCAGCCCTTTTATGCCAGATCCATTTATCTTTATTGATTGATATAAAGCATGATTCATCAGGTAATTCTTCAAGATATAAAACATATAAATTTTTCTTTCGCTTTCCAGAAAACAGAATTTTTTCCAGTTTTAGCTTTCTTGATTTCACATACCTTTGGCTTGAAAACGACTTCGCGTCCATTGTCGCATAACTGACTTATGCTTAATAAGTTGTGTTTTAATCCTTCCACGTATTGAACATCATTTATTTGAGCAGAGTTTGTCTTACCAATGGTTCCATTACCCTTAATTTGAGCTTGATCATCATTTCCAAATGTGACCGAACCACCATCCTTCTTGCTGAAGGTTATGAAACAATTTCTATCTCCTGTCATATGCCTTGAACAGCCACTGTCCAAGAACCAAGGCTTTCTCTTTGTATTTTGAAAACCAACCTGCAGGTGATATCATTTCAGTCTTAGGTACCCACTTTGTTTTGGGTCCTTGAGAGTTAGTTTTTAAGTGGTATATCATTCTTGTTTTGGAAACAGCTGTGTTGTTTGTTGATTTTGAAATGGGTTTAGCAATATATGATTTAGGAGAGTTGAACTTTGGTTTAACAGATTTTTTGAAACGTTCAACTTGTAACTTTGAACTTTCTCCGTTTGGGGGACAAACTGGAGAACATTCTCCGTTTTGCTGTTTTTTTGAAACAATCTTGACATGATAATTCTCATGTTTAAAAAGCTTCTTTCTTTCGATTTTTTCATCCCTTTTCCTGAAGTAGCATGCAAATTCTAGATGTCCAAAGAAGTTTTCATAAAGTTTGGTTTTTTGAGTTTGATTGAAACCAAGACCAGCTTTATCAAAAATTCCTATTTGAGATCCCATGATGTTATGAAAAGTTTCAGTGGCTTTAATGAAGTTTAGTAAATCTGTTTTGAGAAGTTCGTTTTCATTTCTAAGTTGAACGTTCTCCGTTTGTAGCGCAGAATGTTCTTGACATTCTTCACTTTCAAAAACTCTTGTTTCTTTCAATTCTTGAATCATTTTTTTTAACAAATTATTTTCAGTCTGATTTCTTTCCTTCTCTTCTTTCTCTTTATAAAACTGTTCTTTCAGAGAACTACATTTTTGAATAAGGAGATTTGAGTCATTTAGCAAGTTATCAAATTCATTTCCCATTTGTTGACATAAATGACATGGTTCAGAATTTATTACCTCATCTTCCTCTGTTTTTGCCATCAAGCATATGTTGGCTTCTTCTTCTTCTTCCTCAGTTTCTGATTCCTCTGAATCATCCCATGTTGCCATCATTGATTTCTTTTTGAAGGGAAATCGTTTTGGTGGATTTTTGTTTGATCGACATTCTGCTTTGTAATGTCCCAATTTGTTGCATCCAAAGCATGTGACTTGACTCTTGTCAATCTCTGCTTTAGGATTTTTGTTTTGAAATCCCTTTTTGATTTGATCTCTTCTTCTCATCATTCTTTGTATTCTTCTAGTGAGAAGCGCGATTTCATCAGCATCTCCTTGTTCATTTTCTTCTGATTCTTCTTCAACTGGTACTGTGATTTTATCTTGAGAGACTTTCAGTGCTATTGCCTTTCCTTTCTTGACTGGTTTGTCTTCTTGCAATACTACCTCATGAGCTCTTAGAGTTCCAATTAGTTCTTCCAGAGGCAGTGATTCAAGGTTCTTGGCTTGGCTTATAGCTGTCACCATTGGTCTCCAAATGATTGGAAGGCACCTCATGATTTTTCTTACTCTTTCTTGCACAGTGTAAGCTTTGCCAGGAGAGCGCATTTCATTTACTATTGTGGTGAATCTTGAGTACATTTCATCAATGGTTTCTCCTTCTTGCATTTCGAACAATTCGAATTTCCTTATACCAATGTCTATCCTTGTTTCTTTGACATGGCTTGTTCCTTCATGGTGAGTTTGTAATGTATCCCAAACTTCTTTTGCAGTTGTGCATTCATCTACCCTTTCACTTTCTTCCCTGCTTAAAGCACATGATAAGAATAATTGAGCTTTAGAGTTTAAAAGTACCTTAGCTTTATCTTCTGCTGTCCAATCTGCTTCCTTTTTTAAGGCAGAATTCGAATCATCTTGATCAACCCTTTGTGTGAAATCTCCATCTGTAATGATGCGCCACATTCCTGTGTCTTGAGATTTTAAGAACAGCTGCATTTTGTTTTTCCAAAAGTAATAGTCTGATCCATCAAAGAATGGAGGTCGATTTGAGGATCCTCCTTCAACAATGTATTTTGCTTTCGACATTCTTCTAGATCTTTTCTCTAACACTTGTTAGGTGTTTTTGAACTTTTTAGAGACCGAGCTCTGATGCCAATTGAAGTAACAATGTCGATTTACAAGAAAGGGGGGTTTGAATTGTAACTGTGCCTTTTAAAAATTCCTGTTAAATGTTAAGAAAATGACTCAAGAATGATCTTGGTTATGAAAACAGAAAACGGAGAACGTTCTTGGTTTATGTTATAAAACAGAGAACGTTCTTGGATTAGCAGAAAATCAGTTTTTACTTTATCTTAATTGATCAATGCAGTATAATAAGGAAAGAGAATACCACACAAAGATTTATCCTGGTTCACCCAACGTGGGTTACGTCCAGTCCTCACACTGTGAGATTTTCCACTAAGTGTTTAAAACGAAGAGTCTTCTTAATCTTACAACACCTAGAATAGATCAACCTTGATCTAATTCAACTTTAATTACTTTCCACCCAGAAAGCAATTACAACACCTATCTAACCTTGATAGGAAGCAATCTTAAACAAACTATAAAGAAACTCTTATAGTTTGAGTTTTTACAAATGATTGAATTTGACAGAATCTGATATTGCTCAACTCTTGTTTGAGAATAGATTCTTTACAGAGTATCTAATGATAATTTCGCAGCTGATATGTGAATGTGCAGCAGTGGCTGTTTCGCGAATTGCAGAAAATGATGTTGCCTTTGTTTTTGCAGAATTTCAAGCTTAAGTGTGATTGTATATTGTTGATTACTTAGCACTTGAATTTCTTGCTGAGAACTGGGATAATGGCCTTCTATTTATAGGTTGTAGATGTACTTGAATGAAGGTACAAGAGCTGTTGGAGAGACTTTGCTTTTTTGACTGAAACATTATTTTTAGAATAAAAATAATCCTTCTTTGAAATAGCTTTTTGACTTTTAATGGTTTAGCATTTAAAGCATCTCTGTCCTTTCCTTGACGTTTCTTCATTGATCTTGGATGGTACATTATCTGCCTTGAGTCTTGAGTGTAGCTAGAGAAGGTTGGAGAAGAATTGCAGATCAAAACAAAGAGAAACAGAGCTGCTGTCTCTGTGCAGAAAAACGGAGAATGATTAACGTTCTTGGTTTTATCAGTTTGAACTTTCTTGAGCTTCAATAATCATTCTGGAGTTCCCGTTTTAAACGTTCTGGATTTCCTTTGTTCTTGTCTTGTCATATACCCAGATTGATCAAACTTTCTTGATATTTGAATTTTGGAGCATGCAGATCGTCATGATTTTTGTCTGTCTTTGAGTCCTTTGATCTTTGCGATCAAATAACCTTTTTGAGTCTGGATTATTCTTACTTGTTCCTTGCCATGTACTTATTAGATATGAATGATTTCCAGAGCGGACTTTTTATCACAGGGATAGAAAAGATTTGACCAACTTGTTGTGATGTATAATTTGTTGAAGTTGAAGATCATTCTCTGTTATGATGCAGAATGATCTTGTTGTTGTCTTTTCTTGTATTTGCTTGATTCTGCTCTTAATTAAATCCACTCAAAAACACAAGTTAAATTAACATAACATTTAGAATCATAATTAACATTCTTAATTAACCTTTGTTTATTTTCATCAAAACTTAAAATATAGAGTTTGTCTTAACAGACCCCACCCAAACTATTCTTACATTTCCTAATGTAGAAGGATCTGGTTTGGTTTCAACAAGTAGTAAATTTAACCTTCAAGCTTGTCGTAGGGCATTGTCTATTTTTGTGATTTTGGATGAACAACCATTCAAAGCTGTGGAAGGTGAAGGGTTTAAATATATGTTGAGAACATTGCTGCCAAAGTTTACAATATCGTCTAGACGAACTGTAGCTAGGGATAGTTTTCAGTTGTTTATGGAGGAAAAAGTAAGGTTGAAAGCTTTTTTTAGGTCTGATTGCAATAGGGTGGCTCTTACAACAGATTGTTGGACTTCAATCCAAAATCTTAACTACTTGACCCTTACGGCACACTTTGTTGATAATGACTGGAGTTATCAAAAAAGGATTATTAGTTTCACAGTAATCCCAAATCATAGGGGTGACACAGTTGGTAAGAAGATTGAAGAGGTTTTAAAGGATTGGGGGATTCATAATGTGTCAACTATAACCGTTGATAATGCATCATCCAATGATGTAGTTGTTGCTTTTTTGAAAAATAAGATAAATAATAGGGATGGTTTGATGGAGGACGGGGAACACTTCCACATGAAGTGTGCTGCTCATATTCTGAATTTAGTTGTAAATGATGGCTTGAAAGAAAAATTTTGATAATCTCTAGCATTAGAAATGTTGTTAGATTTGTAAAATCTTCACCTCATAGGGTTGCCAAGTTTAGGGAATGTGTTCAATTAGCTGGAATATCTTGTAAAAAAATTGATATCTCTTGATGTTTCAACTCGTTGGAATTCAACCTACTTGATGCTTGAGGTTGGGGAGAAATTTCAAGTAGCTTTTGGGAAGCATGAGGTTGAGGAGTCAAGTTAAAAGGATTTCTTTGGAGAAGCTGGTCCCCCAACTAGTTTTGATTGGGATACAGCTAGGGCGTTTGCAAACATTAATAAGTATTGGGGTAGTATTACAAACATTAATAAGTTGCTATATTTTGGGGTAATATTCGATCCACAGTATAAGTTGAAATATGTTGAGTGGTGCTTTCAAGATATGTATGCAACTAAATCAGAGGTGGCTATTTAATTGATCACATTAATTAAAGAAGATCTAAGTAAAATGTACAAATGGTATAAAAAAGGCCATGACAAAAAACATAAATCACCACAACCAACTCCCATGGTTGTTGACAGTGCTTCCCATGATGAAACCTCTATTGTTGCTGCCCATAATTCACATATGGCCAGAGCACAAGCTTTTGACGACCATCTGAAAGAGAAAGACTCCATTGACCAACAAAATGAGCTTGAGGGGTATTATTCTAGTAAGTGTGTGAAGATGAGTGAAAAGTTTGATATTCTTGCTTGGTGGAAATGTAATGCAACTCAGCACCCAATCTTATCTCTTATTGCCAAAGATATTTTGGCCATACCGGTGTCTACACTTGCTTCTGAAAGTGCTTTTAGTACTGGTGGGAGAGTCATTGAGACCTTTAGAAGCTCTCTAAAGGCAGAAATAGCTGAAGCATTAATTTGCACTCAGAATTGGCTAAAACCTTCACTCACTTCTTTCAAATACTTAAATCTTAGTGAAGATGTTGATCTTTCTGAAGAAATTATTAAAGGTAAAATTATTTATGTATCTTTTAACTATTTGAACTTCCTAATATATTTATATGTTCATAATATAGTCTAATGTTTATTATTTTGTTAATTATTTCAGAGTTTCAAGGAATGTCAGTGG
>PGWS01032089.1:0-13405 GCA_002896235.1 Cicer reticulatum
TATTTTGAATACCAACTTGCAGGTGGTATCATTTCAGTCTTAGGTACCCACTTTGTTTTGGGTCCTTGAGAGTTAGTTTTTAAGTGGTATATCATTCTCGTTTTGGAAACAGCTCTGTTGTTTGTTGATTTTGAAATGGGTTTAACAACATATGATTTAGAGGAGTTGAACTTTGGTTTAAAAGATTTTTTGAAACGTTCAACTTGTAATTTTGAACTTTCTCCGTTTGGGAGACAAACTGGAGAACGTTCTCCGTTTTGCTGTTTCTTAGATACAATTTTGACATGATGATTCTCCTGTTTAAAAAGCTTATTTCTTTCAATTTTTTCATCCCTTTTCCTGAAGTAGCAAGCAAATTCTAGATGTCCAAGTTTTTTACAATATGAGCATCTAGTCTTGCATTTTTCTTCCTTTCTTTCTGGGACAAAGAAGTTTTCATAGAGTTTGGTTTTTTGGGTTTGATTGAAACCAAGACCAGCTTTATCAAAAATTCCTATTTGAGATCCCATGATGTTATGAAAAGTTTCAGTGGCTTTAATGAAGTTTAGTAAATCTGTTTTGAGAAGTTCATTTTCATTTCTAAGTTGAACGTTCTCCGTTTGTAGCGCAGAACGTTCTTGACATTCTTCACTTTCAAAAACTTTTGTTTCTTTCAATTCTTGAATCATTTTTTTTAACAGATTATTTTCAGCCTGATTTCTTTCTTTCTCTTCTTTCTCTTTATAAAACTGTTCTTTCAGAGAACTACATTTTTGAATAAGAAGATTTGAGTCATTTAACAAGTTATCAAATTCATTTCCCATTTGTTGACATAAATGACATGGTTCAGAATTTATTACCTCATCTTCCTCTGTTTTTGCCATCAAGCATATGTTGGCTTCTTCTTCTTCTTCCTCAGTTTCTGATTCCTCTGAATCATCCCATGTTGCCATCATTGATTTCTTTTTGAAGGGAAATCGTTTTGGTGGATTTTTGTTTGATCGACATTCTGCTTTGTAATGTCCCAATGTTGCATCCAAAGCACGTGACTGACTCTTGTCAATCTCTCTTAGGAATGTGTTTGAAATCCCTTTTGATTGATTCTCTTCTTCTCATCATTCTTGATTCTTCTAGTGAGAAGCGCGATTCATTCAGCAATCTCCTTGTTCATTTCTCTGATTCTTCTTCAAACTGTACTGTGATTTACTGAGAAACTTTCAGTGCTATTGCCTTTCCTTTCTTGACTGGTTTGTGTTCTTGCAATACTACCTCATGAGCTTCTTAGAGTCCAATAGTTCTTCCAGAGGCAGTGATTCCCAGTTCTTGGCTTGGTTATAGCTGTCACCATTGGTCTCCAAATGATGGAAGGCACCTCATGATTCTTCCTCTTTCCTTGCAAGTGTAGCTTGCCAGGACAGCGCATTCATTACTATTGTGGTGAATCTTGATACAATTTCAATAATGGTTCTCCTTCTTGCATTCGAACAATTCGAATTCACCTTATAACCAATGTCTACCTTGTTTTCTTGACATGGCTTGTTTCCTTTCATGGTGAGTGTAATGTATCCCAACTTCTTTTGCAGTTGTGCATTCATCTACCCTTTTCACTATTCTTCCCTGGCTTAAAGCACATGATAAGAATAAATTGAGCTTTAGAGTTTTTAAAAAGGTACCTTAGACTTTATCTTCTGCTGTCCACTGATATGCTTCCTTAGTTTTAAGCAGACATTCGAATCATCTTGATCAACCTTGGTGTGAAATCTCCATCTGTAATGAGCGCCACATTCCTGTGTCTTGAGAGTTTAAGACAGCTGCATTTTGTTTTTCCAAAAAGTAATAGTCTGATCCATCAAAGAATGGAGGTCGTTCTGAAGGATCCTCCTTTCAACAATGTATTTTGCTTTCGACATTCTTCTAGATCTGTTTCTTAACACTTGTTAGGTGTTTTGAACTTTTAGAGACGAGCTCTCTGATGCCAATTTGAGTAACAATGTCGATTTACAAGACAGGGGTGGTTTGAATTGTTAACTGTGCCTTTTAAAAAATTCCTGTAATGTTAAGAAATGACTCAAGATGATCTTGGTTATGAAAACAGAAAACGGAGAACGTTCTTGGTTTATGTTATAAACAGAGAACGTTCTAGGATTAGCATGAATATCGAGTTTTACTTTATCTTAATTGATCAATGCAGTATAATAAGGAGAGCAATACCACACAAAGATTTTATCCTGGTTCACCCAACGTGGGTGTTACGTCCAGTCCTCACACTGTTAGATTTCCACTAAGTGTTTAAAACGAAGGTCTTCTTTAATCTTACAACAGCCTAGAATAGATCAACCTTGATCTAATTCAACTTTATTACTTTCCACCCAGAAGCATTACAACACTATTAACCTTGATAGGAAGCAATCTTAAAAACAAACTATAAGAAACTCTTATAGTTTGAGTTTTTACAAATGATTGAATTGACAGAATCTGATATTGCTCAACTCTTGTTTGAGAATAGATTCTTACAGAGTATCTAATGATAATTTCGCAGCTGATATGTGAATGTGCAGCAGTGGCTGTTTCGCGAATTGCAGAAAATGATGTTGCCTTTGTTTTTGCAGAATTTCAAGCTTAAGTGTGATTGTATATTGTTGATTACTTAGCACTTGAATTTCTTGCTGAGAACTGGGATAATGGCCTTCTATTTATAGGCTATAGATGTACTTGAATGAAGGTACAAGAGATGTTGGAGAGACTTTGCTTTTTTGACTGAAACATTATTTTTAGAATAAAAATAATCCTTCTTTGAAATAGCTTTTTTGACTTTTAATGGTTTGGCATTTAAAGCATTTCTGTCCTTTCCTTGACGTTTCTTCATTGATCTTGGATGGTACATTATCTACCTTGAGTCTTGAGTGTAGCTAGAGAAGGTTGGAGAAGAATTACATATCAAAACAAAGAGAAACATAGCTGTTGTCTTTGTGCAGAAAAACGGAGAATGATTAACGTTCTTGGTTTTTATCATTTGAACTTTCTTGACTTCAATAATCATTCTGGAGTCCCGTTTTAACACGTTCTGGATTTCCTTTGTTATTGTCTTGTCATTAGTGGCCTGCAGATTGATCAACTTCTTCTTGACATTTGAATTTTGGAAGCATGCAGATCGCACATGTTTTTGCTCTGTCTATTGAAGTCTTTAGATCTTTGCGATCAAATAACCTTTTTGGAGTTGGATTGATTCTTACTGTGTTTCCTTGCCATGTACTCATTAGATATGAATGATTTTCAGAGCGGACTTCTTCAAAATCACAGGGATAGAAAGATTTGACCAGCTTGTGTGTGGATGTATAGATTTGTTTGAAGTGAAGATCATCTCTGTTACTGATGTGCAGAAATGGGATCGTCTGTTTGTTGTCTTTTTTGTATTATGCTTGATTCTGGCTCTAATTAATCAGTCAATATATATCAAAGGTTAAGATTTAAACATAACGAGTGGGTGGTAGGAATCCTAATTAAAGCTATAGTTGAGTATATACACTGACTTTTTTAGTTTTCATTCAAACTTAAAAATAGGTAGTAGTGTCTGTGAAACAAGAGCCAGACCCAAACTATTCTTACATTTCCTAATGTAGAAGGATCTGGTTTGGTTTCAACAAGTAGTAAATTTAACCTTCAAGCTTGTCGTAGGGCATTGTCTATTTTTGTGATTTTGGATGAACAACCATTCAAAGCTGTGGAAGGTGAAGGGTTTAAATATATGTTGAGAACATTGCTGCCAAAGTTTACAATATCGTCTAGACGAACTGTAGCTAGGGATAGTTTTCAGTTGTTTATGGAGGAAAAAGTAAGGTTGAAAGCTTTTTTTAGGTCTGATTGCAATAGGGTGGCTCTTACAACAGATTGTTGGACTTCAATCCAAAATCTTAACTACTTGACCCTTACGGCACACTTTGTTGATAATGACTGGAGTTATCAAAAAAGGATTATTAGTTTCACAGTAATCCCAAATCATAGGGGTGACACAGTTGGTAAGAAGATTGAAGAGGTTTTAAAGGATTGGGGGATTCATAATGTGTCAACTATAACCGTTGATAATGCATCATCCAATGATGTAGTTGTTGCTTTTTTGAAAAATAAGATAAATAATAGGGATGGTTTGATGGAGGACGGGGAACACTTCCACATGAAGTGTGCTGCTCATATTCTGAATTTAGTTGTAAATGATGGCTTGAAAGAAAAATTTTGATAATCTCTAGCATTAGAAATGTTGTTAGATTTGTAAAATCTTCACCTCATAGGGTTGCCAAGTTTAGGGAATGTGTTCAATTAGCTGGAATATCTTGTAAAAAAATTGATATCTCTTGATGTTTCAACTCGTTGGAATTCAACCTACTTGATGCTTGAGGTTGGGGAGAAATTTCAAGTAGCTTTTGGGAAGCATGAGGTTGAGGAGTCAAGTTAAAAGGATTTCTTTGGAGAAGCTGGTCCCCCAACTAGTTTTGATTGGGATACAGCTAGGGCGTTTGCAAACATTAATAAGTATTGGGGTAGTATTACAAACATTAATAAGTTGCTATATTTTGGGGTAATATTCGATCCACAGTATAAGTTGAAATATGTTGAGTGGTGCTTTCAAGATATGTATGCAACTAAATCAGAGGTGGCTATTTAATTGATCACATTAATTAAAGAAGATCTAAGTAAAATGTACAAATGGTATAAAAAAGGCCATGACAAAAAACATAAATCACCACAACCAACTCCCATGGTTGTTGACAGTGCTTCCCATGATGAAACCTCTATTGTTGCTGCCCATAATTCACATATGGCCAGAGCACAAGCTTTTGACGACCATCTGAAAGAGAAAGACTCCATTGACCAACAAAATGAGCTTGAGGGGTATTATTCTAGTAAGTGTGTGAAGATGAGTGAAAAGTTTGATATTCTTGCTTGGTGGAAATGTAATGCAACTCAGCACCCAATCTTATCTCTTATTGCCAAAGATATTTTGGCCATACCGGTGTCTACACTTGCTTCTGAAAGTGCTTTTAGTACTGGTGGGAGAGTCATTGAGTGACTTAATAATGCTCTCTAAAGGCAGAGAAAATAAGTGAAGCATTAATTTGCAACTCAGAATTTGCGTAAAACCCTTCACCTCACTCTTTCAAAGTACCTTAAAATCTTAGTGAGAAGATTGATCTTTCTGAAGTGAATAATAAGGTAAAATTTATTTATGTATCTTTTACTATTTGAACTTCCAATATATTATTGTTCTAATATAGTCTAATGTTTAATTATTTGTTAATTATTTCAGAGTTCAAGGAAATGTCCAGTGGGAAAATGCAACGAACTGAGGGTGGCTCATCAATCACATCCACCTATTTGGATTTTTTTGAATTTTTTGAAGTCACACAAACTTAAGTCATATTGACTTGGCTCTATGACAATATTCAACACACAAATTTTTGGGATTTGTATAATTTGTTGGTTTTGCCTGGTAAGTTATTATTGTTATATCTTTATTATTCTTTTAAATGCTAAAATTTTAGTAAACCAAAACTGCAAGTAACCACACTAAAATTGTTACTCTGTTAGCAATCTAAACTGCATGTTATAGATATATGTTAGCATATATTAGCATTTCTGTTATAAGCAAGAACATAAGTTTAATTTGTTATTCTTATATAATTACCCTTCTATTTCCAACAGCTGGTGCATGATATTCCGAGACTGATTTTGCTGCAAGTCATAGAAAAATAAGTGTTTTATCAGTATGTTTATGTTACCCTTTTATCTTAAGTCAAATTGTGAACTATTAAATTTTAATTTTTAATAAAATTAAAAGTATGAGTATTGAATATTGATTCTCTAAGTGCCTGAGTTCTTGCAGATTGCTTGGTGTTAAATCTTTATTTATCATTAGCTAAGTTAGTAGCGCAATTTATATTATTTTGAACAACCATATATGGGTATGTCAACTTGATTTCTTAGTTTGATCTTAATGTGATTCAAAATGAATTATCAATCATGTTGATTGCATTATTTTTTATTCAAACTAGGCTGCTATATATGAAAACTAGCTAAAAGCAATTTGGCATTATCAAGTCTGGAATTTTTTAATGTTGTTGCAAACAAGGTATTGATTATTTTTTCTATGGTACACATCACAACATTATTTTTATAATGATTTTGAATACTAATTTTTGCTTTAACTTTTTTTTAGTTAGCAATGGGAACAAATTGGAAACATATTGATTTTGTATTGTCATAGAGTCAATGGGACTATCAATATTAAGAGTGTGTATTGATATTATACTTTATGTATAATTTGAATTTAAAAGTGTGTTTAATATTGGGACTTTATCTATACTTGAATTTGGCTGAGTTGGTTGTTGAAAACTAAGCTGTTATAATTAATCTGTTGGACTTGAAAAACAAGGATTATGGTATACTTTTAGTTGTACTCTGTTGGAACTTGAAAAACAAGAATTATTGTAAAACTTAAGTTGTAGCTTTGTATTTGTATGTTATTGTATGTTATGTGAGTGTAGTTGTAATTGTTGCATTACGAGGATATTAATTGTATGTTGTGGTGAATGTTAGTAGCCCAATTTTAAAAGAAAAAATGAATACAAATTTTAACTTTAAATGGCTCAAAAATGGTCTTAGAAATGGATAATAAACTACTACTTTTTGAAAAATCACAAAAAAAAGTATACTTATTTGAGTAAACATGTTATTGGATCAAAAAATTGAGTGGCCCCAAACAATGATTCAACCCGATTGTAACCACCCGTTGTACCCGCGATCCGTCTGTACCCGCAACCGCAAACCCAATTTTAGTATTGGGCTTGTATTTTCAACCGCGGATTAGGCCGGTTGGTGTTTTTAGGCCCGAAACCGCCCTACCCGGCCCGTTGTCCAGCCCTAGTTAGGAGAATGGCCGAGGTTTTTGGAGAAACCAGGGGTAGGAAGCTAGTCGTTTTAAGAAAGCCAATGGGTTTTCATTATTTTAATTTTAAGATTTATAATAATAAATAGATTTAATTGCAGTATTGGTCTTCCTATTTTAACTGAATCACGAAAATATTCATTCTATTTTTATTTGTCTCTAGTTTCGGTCCCTAAAACAGAATATTAGTCTAAAACTTGATTGAATGTATTTTTTATGATGTGTAACAAACATTATGTGGGAAGATTCATTAATTACATTTTATTATTATTCTTAATTTATAAAACACATTTTCTATTTTTAAAACATATTTCTATTTTATTACTCATTTAAATTACATAAAACATATTAAATAAATAAATAAATAAATAAAGACGCATTCATATTATAATCCTTATTTCATTCCATTCCATTCCACTTCTCCTCCTAATCCCTAATTTCATTTTCATTTTATTTCCATACACTCCTCTCTCTCCTTCTTTTTCTTAGAATTCAACAATCATAATTAATTACTTAATAGCAGTGGAGTGTGTACCTTTGAAGTAGATACTGATTTCAACTAAACAAGATCATAGTAAGAACGTTTTTTGAAATATCTTTGAATCAATTTGGAATGGTATGGAATTAGGATTATAATAGGAATGTGTTTTTTTATTTTATTTATGTTTTATATTAAAATGATTTAATAAAATAGAATACGTGTTTTATATATGTAATAAATCCACGTAGGAATCTTTACATTTATCTTTTCTTTTTATATATACATCATCAACAAAATTTCATCAAATTTTAGACTAAAATTCTGTTTGAAGATCAAATATTAAAACAAATAAAAACAGAAGGACTATTTTCGTAATTCAACTAAATAGGATGACTAAACTACAATTAATCCTAATAATAAAAAAATCTACCACTATTAAAATACATTTTTGTTCTTGTGAATTTTCCATTAATAAAAGTCTGTGCACATTGCAAAACGTGCAAAATTTACTATATTATTGCACTTCACAATTATATAATAACTTTTAGAAAAAAATTTATTTGTTGGAAAAACTATCAAGCATTCTCTAGATACTTCAAAAAGTAAAAGTAGTATACAAAGTCTATGGCCTACGAGTCTATTGACATTTTGCTATAACCTTTTTCTTGAATAATTAAAATGATTAAATTCTATTATAAAATTTTAAAATTTTGTTTCTAGTTTCAATTGAAAATATATTTTTTTAATTTTTATAGATTAAATTCCATATTATTATTAATATATATAATATTAAATAAATATTAATTTAATTGTTATTTTTAAATTTTTATTTTAGTTGAATCACCAAAATAGTCTCTTCATTAATTCCTTTTCAGTATTGGTCCTTAAACAAGATTTTAGTCAAGAAATTGAACGAAATGTCATTTTACTGCGCTTATTAAGCCACAACATGTCTCAAGATCTCGTGGTGCAACAATTGTAAGAGAGGATCGTAATAACAGATGATGTATTGTGACTTAAAAAATGACATTTCGTCGTATTTTGGATTAAAATTATATTTGGGGATCAAACTATGGAGAAATAAGTGGAATTATTTTCATGATTCCAGCTAAAATAAAGAGGACAAAACTGCAATTAAGTCTAAATATATCATTGATAAAATAATAATAAATAAAATGATATACAATTTTATAACTAATGTATAAAAAATATGTGTACACGATAAATATAAAAAATCTAGATTACATATTTATTATTGAATTATTAAAAATATGAACAAATATTTTTATTTGAGACACAAAAAATTGTCCACAAATACAATAAAAACACAGCGGACAAATATTTTCTTTGATAAATATTAAAAATATGAGACAATATTTGTCATTGATATATTAAAAAAACAATTATATAGATAATTTTATAAATATAATAAATGTCAAATGATTATCGTATTATTTTTTATAATAAAAAAAAAATTACCAAATAAATATTTATCCTAAATATATAAAAACACAAACAACCAAATCTTTGTCATTTAAAATTGTGTACTTATAGATCCTGTCTCTCTCAATTACAAATCCGTAGCCTTTTCATTACTTATCCGACTTATATTTGACAACCTTTTTTCTATACGATTTTGTCTATATATTCGTGTTAATTTATTTCTAATATTTCATATTTCCGACCGTACAATATTGGTGCGACTTTTTGTTTTTTACATGATATCTTGTTATCGTTTCACACAAATATGTTAACTCTTCTAGAGAAATAAGTATAGTAAAATATTTCTACTTCTTTAGAGTGACTAGGTATTGTTGATCGCACTTAACTGTGTTAGATGGGGTATGCGACTATCTTGAACATAATTTTTGTTCTACTCTTTAGAATAGAACAGTCGCATCTTGGGGATGCGTACCAAATCTAACGTAAGAGTATTTGTTCATTCTTATTTTATTAAATTTGTAATTATTATTTAATAATAGTATAAAATAATTAAATCGATATGTTAATAATTCGAACTCCAATATCTATTAATAAAATAAAATAGCACTTCAATAGGAATATAATAATTAAATATAAAAGAATATACTATAAAATTAAAGATAAAAAATATCATTAGAATGACCTGAGTGAATAAATACGCATTTAAATCTTTTAAAAAGGATACATCAAATTTAAATTAATGTTACCATCTAATTAAATGTCCATCGACAGGTGTCACATCTACAGCGGCCGTCAACTCCGTCTAGACCTTGTACGACCTCTCCGATTCGGTTGATATTGCTTGTTGGATCGCCTCTCATTTGTATGCATTAGTCCTCGATATAATATGTATGTGGATTGAGCACCTATTCACGGCTGATCTTTCCTATAATTTTGAGTTTTTGACGTTATAGCTAATATGTTAAGTCAACAACAACTAAGTCGACTTAGGAGTTGTGAGCAATGTGGTACCAACTACAAATCATAGAAAATTCACCAGCGTCTCGTCGAAGTCGTTGATTGATAGGGAGTGTTGAACCTCAAGTATTGTTGGTATGTGAGGCTCGATTTGAAGAATGTAGTATTGAGTCGGTATATCTGCAGATTCATGAGATAGAGTGTGAGTGTTTGTGATGGATAAGACGATTGTTTTGGTGTGCATGGTATGTTGTGTGTGGGATTGATTTGAGGGGTTTAAGTGAACATCATGATCGTTGCAAGAGTTTGCATTTAACGTGATCACGCAGTATCTTTCCACAGATCTATTATATTTTAGTGTTAGTAGTGTGCTATAGCTTAGTGGATTGATCGCCAATTCATATAGTGTTTTCGCTACGTGTGGCGTAAAACACCTTTTATGAATTGACCTTGCAATACGTAATTCTGACGTTCATTTCAATGTTGAATCTCATCTTTCCAAACCACACTCCAACTATCATCAATGTCACACCTCATGTCGACCTCATGGTAGATTGTCATATCCTCTAGTGGTTGCGAAATTTGTTGATGGAAGTCGAACTGAAGTGCGACTCTATCTGCATGATGTTTTTCGACGATATGATAACAGTGCAGATAGGTACATGCAGTCCAAGTGTTCATCTCTTGTTTGGGTACCTCGTGTTGGAACCCGAGATACAGTCTCCAATGAAACTAATATGTTAAAAATAGGCTAAATTAAATATTAAGAGGTATAAAAAAAAATAATTAAAAAGTGCAACTAAATGTGAATGAATATATTACTTCCTGAACCATCATATAATCGATTGTATTCCAGTATCCTTCTATGTTGTTGAGAGGAACTCTACTAAAATTTAGACCACCGGAATTAAATTTGTCGAATATATAAAAAATAAAAAATATAATAAAATCAGTAATATGGTAAGTAATAACGTTTTAAACCCAGAAAAATATATAAAAATTATTTGCAATAGTTACATTTGTGCAAGGGGAAATATCCATGCATTGGGTGCATCTGGAGCGACACAAGTCAAACGATACCTTGCCCAGTTTTGCAACTACAATGCACATCCTCTCATTGATATTATGTCTGGTTTCGTAGCAAGGCATAATTCTCTATAGAACGTTGCTAAAACTGTCGAACCCCAACTATATTGGGATGCTTTATTTAAATCACCCAAGAGTGAAAGATATTTTAAATGTACACGATTATTTGAATTTGTCTGGCATCAACAATCCTCCAATCATACATAGTATGTATGCTCGATACGATGCTTGTTTTTTTACTTCGAATGCATTTTCACCAACATCGTCAAAAGTATCTTTAAGCCATTTTAATTTTATAAAATTACCCCTCGTTGCTCCCTCAGGTGGAATAACTCCTAAGTATTCTTCACATACATCTTTAACATTCACAAAATTTGAACCGCTAACAGGAAAACCAAAAACATTTAATCCTAAAATGTAATATACGCCTTCTAAATTTATTATGTACTCACCTATTGGGAGATGAAAAGTATGAGTTTCTGGTCTCCATCTTTCAACCATAGTAGTAATTAGACTGTATTTATTTTGCAGTTTCAAAGTTTGATCACTTCACCAAATCCGACCTATTGCAAATACGGTAATATGGCTTCATTCGGTTTTTTGTTGACATGACCGCGACATTTCAGTTTGTCCTTGGAGGGTATCTGAAATTAATAATATATAAAATACTCATGTTAAAATATCTTGAAATAATTTAATATGACATAATGCCATATAAAATACTCAATATATATGACACTAATATAAAATACTTACAAATGCGTTAATGTATTGAATTTCAGAAATTTTGACTTTGAATGTTGAAGAAATTTTCAATTGTCATTTAAGAAATTTAGATTAAGAATGTTGGAGGAAGTGTGTTTGAAAACGTTGGTATGAAGTCTTTATATAGAAAATCGCAACCCCAGGTAGCGATCTATTTGGGACGTCACATCCCCAAGTTGGCCACAATATAAATGTGTTAACGTGTGTCACAATCCACTAATGCGGAGAGTTAAGAAAGATCGCCCAGAGACCAAACGCATTAGAACAGAAATGGACACTACATATAGAGTCTCAAGAAAGTGCGGATTATGTCAGGTCTCTGGTTATACTAGAAAATATTGTTCAAACGCTGCTGGCATATCTACTCAAAATTGATGTATTTTTTTCTTTAAATTTAATCTATTTTTATTTTATTTTATTTTATTAATTTATTATTTTATTTAAATTAATAATATTATTAATATTATTAATTATTTAATTAATATATTTTATTATTTATTAATAGTATTTTGAAGCTCATTTTATCCCGATGAACATAACTTATTTTATGGAAAAGTTAGTTGAGCTATACATAAAGAAAATTGTGAAGTTGTCTGGGACTCTATCAAATATAGCGTCAGATAGATACCCTAGATTTACCTCTAAGTTTTGGGAAACTTTACACAACACTTTGGATACGGACCTTAGGATGAGTTCAACCTACCACGGTCAGACTGAACCAACCAATCAATTCTTAGAAGACTTGTTGAGAGCTTGTGTGTTGGAACAAACTGGAAGTGGGATAGCCTTTTTCCACTTATAGAGTTCACCTATAATAATGGTTTCTACTCTAGTATTAGAATGACCCTTTTGAAGTGTTGTGTGGGAGAAGGTGTAGAACTCCTCTGTGTTGGTTTAAGACGAGCGATAACCTTATGTTAGGACCTGAGATTTTTCAACAAACTACTGATAAAGTAAAAATGATTCATAAAAAAAATAAAAGCGTCGCATAGTAGGCAAAAGCGTTACCACGATAAAAGAAGGAAAAACCTTGAGTTTTAGGAGGGTGAGATTTCTGAGAGTTACTCCAACGAGTGGGGTTGGACGATTGTTAAAAATGAGAAAGCTTACTCTTCGATTTATTGGATCTTATCAAATTCTTAAACATGTCGATAACGTAGCATATCAGATCACGTTGTCTACATATCTTTCTAACCTTCATAGCGTATTTCATGTGTCTCAACTTCGGAAGTACGTTCTCGATCATTTGCATGTGATTGAGCTGGATGAGGTCGAAATAAAAGAGAATCTAACTTTTGAGGCTTTACCGCTACGGATTGAGGACCAAAAGATCAAAGAATTAAAGGGTAAGACGATTTTGTTGGTTAAGATTGTCTTGCGCGGTGCTACTCGTAAAAGTGCTACATGGGAAGTCGAAAGTCAGATTCGTGATTCGTATCTGGAGCTGTGTTCATCAGGTAAATTTTTAAGACTAAATTTTTTTAAAGTGGAGAAAAATGTAACACCTCAAATTTCTTATCAATTATATTTTAGTGATATAGTGATAGATTATATTATACGTGTGTTTGATGTGGTAGGGTAATTTGCTTGCCTTTGTATATTTATCTTAGTGCCTTTGTGTATTTATCCAAATTGTTAATTTAGATATTTTCTTTTATAAACAAAAATATAACAATAAAATAACATAAAACCACACTTTTATGGATGCGCTAGTCGCCTATAGTTTTAACAAATAATCAATCGATAGTCACTAG
>PGWS01032110.1:0-11822 GCA_002896235.1 Cicer reticulatum
CACTACAACATTTTGGTGCTACGGCAATGCCTAATTTTTTATGGTAAAAAAACTGTTCTCGTAGAGGAAAATAGACAACAGTTTTTATATTTCGTTGCGGTAGAACATGAAATTTTAAAATTTCTACAACAACACTAAAAACTCGTTCTCGTTGTTTATTGATATCTTTACGCAACATTTATTCATCGTTGTTCTATAGTTTTTAAAAAAACTGTTCTTGTAGGTACACATTTCATGAAACAAAAAACACTTTTTTGAGTTAATTTTTTATAGCGCCAAATATATTTCCTAAAACAAATCCTTCTCATTTTCCCTCTCTTGAAACCCTATCTCAGATTTTCAGCAATTCTCATTTTCCATCTCTTGAAACCCTATCTCAGATTTTCAACAACAAAGCCTTGTCACTTTCCCTATCTTGAAACCCTATCTCAGAATTTCAGCAACCTAGCTTCTCTCAATTTTTCACTTTCAGCAGCTTCTCTCATTTTTCACTTTCAGCAACCTTAACCCTTGCCTACAAATTCTTTTTCTCTCTCGCGTAAACCTCTGTCGCGTACCCCATCTCCGTCGAGTAACCCATTCTCCCTCGCATAACGGATTATGTCTCGCGTAAACCATTTATCGCGCATCTCAACATCGTTCAAGGTTTCGTTCAAGGTCTGAGGATTCTGTCTCGCGTAAACCATTTATTCCGACCGTGTTTTTGGTATGTATTTTGTATCTTTGCTCTAAAACCCTAATTTTTTGAATCCATTGCTCTGCTATTAGGTTTAATTTTTCTACGAAATGGTTGATTAATTTTTCGCTTATTTCACTGGAATTCTGTTTTATTTTTGCAGATTTCTCAAATTCACTAGAACCCAAATTTTTCGAATCCAAATTCTCGCATCTTGCCTCACAAGGTAAGAACTTGAACCCTCCCATGGTTTTATTTTGAAGAATTTATTTCTAGATAGTGTTAAATGAAGTCGTGAATGTTTGTGGGTGCTGATTTTATGCTAAAAATTTGAGAAAATCAAATAATAGAATGTGAGAAATAAGAAAGCATATTTTAAGTTGTTAACAATGAGCCAGTCATGCTAGACATAGCTAAGCAGGGTGTATATAGTGTAAAGTTAGTTTTGAGTAGATGTATTTCTTTTGTTTTTGCCAAATTGGCTCGCTGAGTAATTGTTGTATATTTGTGGGTTTATAGTCTATTGCTATAGGAAGGAAAGTTGTATTTGCTATTTTAAATGATGCTTGGAGAAGATACAAATGTTTTCTTAAAAAGGAGCATTTTAGTAAGTACAAAACCACGCGCGAGCGGTTAAAAAATCGTCCTCGTGAGGTACCAGAAGAAGACTTTAAGAAGTTATTGGAATATTGGAAAGAAGACCACAGTCAAGTAAGATATAATTAGATATATTTACTTGTTATATATAGTTGTTGTCACACATTTGTAATTTTATAAAAAAATTGTGAATGAATATAGGAAATCAGTCATCAAAATGTTCAAAATATAGCTCAGTTGAAATACAGACACCGAATGGGGAATAAAGGCTTTGCAGTTATAAGGGAAAAAATGGTATTCTTTTTTCAAACATTGTAAATGAATATTTAATTATGTTACTTAAATAAAACTCTCATATTCTTTTTTATTTTCTTCTTGGTTTAGTGTCAAAGTAATGAAGATAAAGAGCCTCCCACTCAAGCTGAAATGTTTATTGCTACTCGACAAAGTAAGAAAGGAAAGGAGTTGGATCAAGAAACCAATCTTGCAATTGTAAGTTTAACATAATGTGTTATTTATTTACTACTAGTTATGTATACAATTATTCATTTAATATTATTATTTATGCTAGATAAAGCTTCAAGACTTGATTGAAAAAGATGGACAATCATCTTTAGAGGTCTTTTAGAGTGTGTGTGGCAAAGAAAAATCTGGGAGATTTCGTTGTCACGGAAGAACTTCAACACCAACTCTCTTGAGAAGAAATGAAGAAATTGCAAATCTTAAAAGAGAATACGCTCAGGAGATAAAACACTTTAATGATAAGATACAAGAGATAAAGGAGAAACAACGTAAGGAAATGGAAGCGATGGAAGGAAAATTTCAGCTTATTCTTAAGACAATGTTGAACTCAAACACTGTAGGATTGAATATAAATGCTTTAGCAGCTTTTTTATCAACTCCAGCTGATGCTAAGAGTACTCTACGTTCTTCTACATCAACACATGCTCATAATAATAATGAAGTAAGACTGAACTATATTATGGTTAGAAATATTATTGTTAGAATTATATATATAGTATTGTTAGAACTATATTACTATTATAGACTTTAACATTTTTTCATTTACTCATGATTTTACTTATTGAATATATTATTTTTATTTTGTAGATGAATGATGGTGATACCAATATGAATTTCAACATTTGGAAGCACAAGATGAAGAAATAGATGTTGATACTTAAGTTTTCTTTGTGTATTTGTTTTTATAGATAAGGAAATTTATTTTTGTTATTTTGATTGTCTCCTTATCTCTAGAATATAAATTAGAGAAATTGAATCACTGCAAATACATTGTATGAATGATCAAGAGTTACAACGCTTCATCTATATGACAATGAACTTTATGAATTTATACTATTGCAATTGTTACATTATGAATTTATTACAGTACATTACAATAATTTAGTATTAACAATTGTTATATTTTTAAATTTATTATAGAATTTCAATAATTAATATTTACTAAAATTATTTTCTTAAAATACATAATTTAAGAAATTATTTTTTTTTAAAAAAAAATTACTTTTTGGCAACGGTTTTAAAGCATTGCCGTACTTAATTGAAAAAGGAACCTACAAGAACGGTTTTAATTTGGCAACATCATAAAACCGTTGTTGTTGTCAATTTGAAAAACCGTTCTGTTAGAGGTAGCTACCAGTACGGTTTTTAAAAAGTGTTGCTGTTTCACAAAAAACCGTTGCGTTAGGCTAAGGCAACGCCTTGGTTCCCCACGGTCAGAAAACCGTTTTCGTAGATTACGGTAACGGTTTTTTTACGTTAAGCAACGGTTTTTATGCGTTGCAGTAGGGCAAAAATTGTTTGTAGCTAGTCTATTATGGTTTATTATTATATAAACCCAACTTGTATTCTTTGACTAGTGAATAATGATAATGAGGTTTATTAACATAACTTGTAATCTAAAAAAAAGGTGGTTTAGGTTTGAAAAACATAATTTATTAACATAACTTTGTTAAGTAAGTGACAATGGACATGTGTGAAAGTTGTTAATGTTATTTGGTATCACCTTATTTCTCATATAGATATGGGTATTGTAGAAAAAGCCATCGATTTGGATGAAGTTGTATTCCGATAGAATGACTCCTTATGGTGGCGAAATTTAATGCTCATTAGAAAAATATATAAGTTTGGAGAAAATTAGTTCATAGAAATTTGGAAAGTGCAGATAAAATATAATTTTGTAATCATGTATAGCTAAGAGATCATTCGTTAAAATTCAAGTACCCACATTTATATATATATTGTCTTGCAATACAAAATGTTGTGTTGGAAATATGGAAAAATGGGTGAACAACAAATGAGATTAGTGGTAACTAATTGAAAAAGATTGTTGAACTCTGCAGAAGCTGTAGCAGATATGGTAACCAAATATTGAGGTATATTTTTAATTGGCTTGATTGACATCTATGGATTGGTATAGTATAAAGTGGTGGAAAATTTCTTGTTGTTTAGTTTTTTGGAGAAGGGGAAAAGGGAAATAGGTTTCTCACTTAGTGGTGGAAAATAAGGTTAGCTACTACTTAAAAGTGCATTTGGTAAAAGATTCTTAGGATGTCTTCGACGAAATCAAGAGGGTGTCTTGGGTTTGGTTCATTAATTAGGAGAGTAAAAACAAAAACTCTGCCTTTGCAAATTGGTGAATTAATCATCATGTTGTCTTTAAAATAAATATGATGTTTAGTTTGTACTGACCGTAGAGTACATATCTTTATAAATTATAATGAATTCTGAATGCTCTATATACTCTAATTAATATATATTTTGCTTACAGAAAAAATATAACACGTGGGTTTAACGTTATAGAAGAGATTTGGTTATTTAATTTCTTAGAAAAAAAAAACAAATATTATATATAATTGTTATGATTATTATAACAAAACATTTTCTGGATATATAAATATTTTTTTTCATGTCTTCAGCTATTTTGGGTTTTACTTAGAAAAATATTTCTTATTTAATTTTTAAAATTTTTTTATAATTTTACATGTGGATCAAAAAACTTTTTAAATTAATATTCAATTTATGATAGAGATAAAATAAAATATTAATTAATAAATATAATCTGAAAAATAAAAGTAATTTTTTAAACATTTTATTATTATAAAAATTTGAATAATTGTTAATTGATAAATTTCTTATTTTTTTATTAATGAATAAAATTGATACAATTGATATTTTATGTGTAAAATATATATACGTGGAGGATTTATGAAGATATTTTTGGAGGGTGGGCATGACCGATGTTATCTTACCAACACACACTAGACTACTAGATCAGTAGTACTGGTAGTCTGGTACTATGGTTGTATTAAATGCTTCAATTCTTTGAAGAAAAAAGCTTCAATTCAATATATAACCTTTGAATATGAACAACTAAATTTGGAATTTAGATTCAAAAATGTAAGCAAAATGTTTAATTAATATTTTATTTTTTAATCTTCTCCGAAAAAAAATTTATTTATTTCTAATAAATTAAATTTTCATGAAGGAAAAATTAGAAAATATGTACTTTTACGCTAAAAGGATATTGAGATTATATTATTTTATCAATAGTTATGAATTTTCGGTAACTCATTAAAAAGAATAAATAGGGTCTCATTTTCTTTTTATTATATTTACACCACCAAGGTGTGAAATGAGTATTTGATTATTATTTTTCACAACTATTTTCGTTAAAAGGTTTTTTACAACTACTAAAAATATAGATAATCTCATTTTTGATTGTTAATAAACCATTTTAAATAATATCATACAATTTTATTTTTTATTATGTTAAAAAATGTATAAAAAAAATGAGTTATATGTATTAAAATGTTAACTAAATATTTTATTAAATGATAGTTATTATTTATTATTATAAATTGTATTTATTATTTGTAGTTTTTTAAAATTATAATCGCGTTCATATTATAAATTTACGAAATATCAAATATTAGGAGGAAGCATACCCCTCCCTCCTCTTCATCAAATGCCATAAGGCATAAAGGAAACTAAATTGAAACAGAAAAAAGAACCATACATCAATTTTTATTTATTTTTTTGTTTTTATTTTGTTTTAATATATTAAAGATAAATAGTAGTGCTTATTGGAGTAATAAATTAACATTTAGCAAATAATAATGCAAATAACGTTTGTTTATAAATAAAAATAAGATTAGTGCTTTTAATTCTATATTGGATTTTGGTATTATTGAATTTTATAAATGTTGATTTAAATTTTAAGGATTAATAAGAAAAACAAATATAAAATTTGTCCTTTATTAGTTTTAGTTTTAATTTTTAAATTATGTGGTTTAATAATTATAAAAATCAACATCATATTAATCCGAATAAAACTATGAATCTCTTAAATAGTGTATTTAGTTTGAAATTTTTAAATAAGAAAAATATAATTAGGAGAAAAATAAATTTTTTGACATAAGTTAGTCATCGATGATTATAAAAGAAACTATGACAAAAATTCGAACTCTCGTTAAATTTCTAGATCTATCTATAGGAGAAAGTAACTAGAGGAAGTATGTATTTATTTATTTATTTTTGTTTCTAGAAGGCATTAGGAGCGAACTCGGATATTGGAATGTGGATAAAAACAAGAAAACAGCCTTGTCACGATGGATATATACTTTGATACTAGTTCTGGTTCTGGAAGTGTGGAAGTCAAAGTATACGCTTAGAGTTATATACAATTATTTATAGATTATTAGTAGTATATACTACTTACAATACAAGTAGTAACTAGTAATTCATCGGTTTCATAATTAATTGAACACTTAAATATTATATATTATAAATGTAATAAAAATATTATATTAAAAATCTGTTTTTAAACAGTATAACTGATAATAATAATTAGTTTTTTAGAACATAAAGATTCAACTCTCTGTAGTTAGAGAGGAATAATTTTTGAAAGTCTACGCTTCTACTCACCAACGGAAGTAACTCTAGAGAAAGAGCCGCCAACACTATTCAACCACATGTCTTATCTCAAAGCTGATCAGTTGCCGCGTTCACCATGATTGAAGCTTCCTCACATGCAGCTTCTAGATTCTACATGAAAACTTATCATTGAATTAAGTGTGTTGAAACCATGATAAGTTCAATAAAGATAAATAATTATAGAAAAATTGGTTATTTAAGACTGATGAATTAAGGTCGATTATAATGAGTGTGGTATGTATTCTATATAGTGATTCTAATTAAAATAATTTTGTAATTAATATTAACCAATTTATAAACTTTTAACAATATTTAATAGTCTCTACAAATAAAAAGTGTTGATTAACATGTCAATTTTACGAAAAGAAAATTATAATACATGAAAAAGAAAAATAAATGTAACTAATATTAATTATATTACAAGAAAAAAACTTAATTATAATTATATATAGATTAAACAAAAAAAGATGAATATATCCACACGTGAAGAATCCTTCATTTTCTAGATATATATTGAACCTACTTTAATTTAGATATATACTTCAATAGTGTAGTATTCAATTTTATTCAATTAATTAAAAATATTATAAAATAATAATAATATATTTTATTTAAATTATTAAGTCTAAAAAAAATTATTATTTTATAAATCATAATTTAATTTGAGTTATATAGATTTTGTAATAATATTATATTATATTAAAAAATCTAGAATAAATTAAATAAAACAAAAAAAAGAAATGGTTTACTTTTTCTTTTATGAACTTAAGTTCCATTCCCTCCATTTTCACGTATTTATCTATTTATCCTCCTTTTCATTTTATTTTTGATTTTTTTTTTTTTTTCATGTTTCCTCTATGCTATATATGCAACTAGGGGTGGACAACGGCCGGGTTGCGTAGGTTCGGATCCAAAATCACCAACCGGTCTAATCTACATGTGTTATTTAAACACCCACTTCCGCCCATATCAAAGTTCGGTTTAGTTGGTTCTCGATTTAAGCGGGCTGTCAGTTCGGTTCATTCTAATTAATTGAGTCATCTTTAATTTTTTGATTCAATTGGGTTTTTTTTTTTTACTTAATCAGGTTATTTTTTGTCCAATAATATAACTATATATATATATTAAAGAGAATTTTAAATAAATTTGCGGCCAAATTTGTTTGGTTGTTATGTTAATTTTATTAGGCTTTACGTATGCAACAAATTTTTCCATCCTTGCCATATTTTTTTATATATATTTTTTTAAGACTAATTAACTTTTTTATATATCTTTTTTCATAGGCTAAGTAACAATTTTATATTAAAGTACACACTCTAAATGCATATTGTTCTTCCAACAATACTGGAGTCTAAAAATTAAAGGATTTTGCCTTGTTTAGAGTTCCACACTCATAAACAAAAATTAAAGGATTTTCTATTTAGAATTATCTACCAACTTAGTTTAGAGTTCCACAATCATAAACATAAATAAATATAATTTATTACAATACTAAATAAACATTTTAATTAAAATAAACATAAAACAATACAACACTATGTACACACTATGAACATTGGTGCTCAATAAACCTTTAATAGTTGTATTTAACATAAAGATTGTTGCATCTGCACATGAAAAACAATAAAACAATTATGATATGTAAACAAATTTAAGAAAGAATAAAAACAAGATAATCATTAACATGCAAACTCTTAAAATGAATAGAAACATTATAGTATAATTCTAAATAGAAAGTAGAATAAAAAATCACAATAATATTAGAATCATATATAAAATCATTAAAGGTACAATCAAAAAGCATAATATATAGAATTTAGTTGCCAATTCAAATAACAACAAAAATGTGAAACAAAAAAATTATATAAAATCCTAACCTTGTTCTTTTTATCTGAGATCCTTTGACTTTGAGCTTCCAACAGAAGAAAGGGTATGGTACAATTCATGAGCCTTACCAAAGTGAAAACACATGTTAGTCAAATCAACAGGTAAGAAAATAGGAAATGCCGAACATAAATGAAAAGAAAAAAATTCTAACAAAAATCATTAGACCTGTCTGGGAAATAATTACATTTTATAGTTTGGACTTCGAAGAATTTTCTTCCTGTCTATTTATTATCCAACCTCTTCCAATTTACGATACTGTGAGATGAGATAGAGAGGGAAATAAAAACAACAAAAGGTTAATGAGAAAATGCGATCACTGATCATAGAAAATGATGAGATCAATAATATTAGAAGCCTAAGAGAAATTTAAAGCAGGAAGAAGGAAAGAATGAAGCCTAAGTTTGAGAGGAAGAAGAAATGATAATATGGTATTCTCACTGAGAGAGTGAATATGGTAACTCTGGATTCGACGGCTAGGGTTTGTTAAGGTTGATTGTACCAATGGTATTTATAGTGAAAACAAATATTTTGGGTCAGTCTCTTCTCATTTGTAATGGATTTGGGCCAAATGGGTAGAGTAAGATGACTTATATTAATATGACATTGTAGCATTATATTTTTGGTTCGAGTGGGTTTGGTTACTGATGGGTCAAAATATTTCACCCTCACCCGTCCGCCCATATCCGTATGAATCTGTTGACTTTTTCCATCAAACCCGTTGACCCGATTTCACCAGTCGATTTGCACACATGTCATGCGGATCGGGCGATTTTGGGGCGGTTTGGATTTTTTGTCCAGGCCTATATGTAACAACACCCCTTCTCCCTTATTTATTTATTTTTGTTTTTAATTTAATAAGAGTATTATCTTCACTATTTGAAGACTCAATCAAAAAGATCAGTCACTTGTTTCTTTAATTATATAAGATTGTTTAATTTTTGTCACAAAACAATAAAAAAATCCAGAACTCAATTTTATCTCATAGACACACTAGGTTCATCATTTTGATCTATAAATTGAGAACAAAAATCACCAAAAGTTTTTTGGTTTTTCTTTTACTATTGAAAATAAGAAACAGAAAAAATAGAGAGAGTAAGAGATAGAAAAGAAATAAAATATCAGAGGAAGAAAATACAAGATATAAGATATTCTAAATATTAATATTATATATATTTATATATATATAATAATTTCTTTTATTATTACAGTATATACAAATAAAAATCATATTCATGATGTTGTTGTGTTTATTTATTTTTCCCTCTTCAATATTCAATATTAGAAATTGTAAACTCAAAACAAATGAATAAAAATGAAAATATCCTACAAAAAGATTAAGAATAAATTAAAAAGAAAACAAGCAAGCAAACTAAAGAAAGGAGATGAGATTTAAACGAAGTTTTTGTCAGAACGACGGCTAGTTGCAGCCGCCGCCCACCGCCACACGACCATGTTTCTTCTTTCTTCCTTTTTTTTTTCTTCTTCTTTCTTTTTCTTTTCTTCTTCTCTTTATTCTTCCCTTTCTTCTTTCTTCTTTCTTCTTTCTTCTGTCTTTATCTTCTTTTTCTCTTTTGTTTTTTTGTCTAAAATTATGTTTTTGATTTTATACATATCTCTCTCTTTTTTTTGTTATACTAAAATGAAAGTTGAGCTCCAAGCTCAACTTTTTTATTTAACTATGTAGTCTAATTAGGTTTATGTTTTTATACATATCCCATCTCCTCTAGGTTACGTGCCACCCCAAAACATCATACCTTTAAAAAATATTATATTCGGTGCACCCCAAGTATCCAATTTTAATGTTAATAAAAATTGGCAACAACCTTAATTTATCGATGATGATACACAATCTAAAGAGAAATTACATATTTTAGAAGAACAAATCAAAGCAATTAAGGGAAATAATGTCTATGACCTCGAAGCTTTTGATATGTGTTTGGTTCCCGATATGGCGATCTCTTCAAAATTCAAGGTACCTGAGTTTGAAAAATACAAAGGTGCCACATGTCCTAAAAAACATCTAACCATGTATTGTAGAAAAATGGTTTCTCATACTCATAATGACAAACTTCTCATTCATTTACTTTTTAAAGACAGTTTGAGTGGGACATAATTAAGTTGGTATATGCATCTCAAACGAAATCAAATTCGTTCATGGAAAGACTTGACTGATGCCTTTTTGAAACTAGGCATCGCAACGGGGCGGGGTGGAGACAGATTTTGCCTCTTCCTCCCCCGCACTCGACTAATCGGAGAAAATCCTCATCCGACCTCGTTTCATAGTGGGTGCGAAATTTAGGCCCCATCCCCTCCCGCAACGGGGTTCGGATTTTCCGACCCACAACCGCACCCATTCATATATATAAAATTATAAATTTAAAAATCATCTATATTCTAATGATATTAATAAAATAATTATTATTAACATAAACCAAAATTTCAAAAATATTTCTATAGAGATAAAATTATAATAATATTTTTAAAAAATATTATTATATTCAGTACTGTATATGTATAGAAAATTTAAAAATTACTATAATATTACTTGTGGTTGCGGCCTTTAAAAATATGTTGTCATCCCTACTTGAAACAATATAGGTACAACATTAACATGACCTTTGAAAGGATGCAATTTCAAAATTCGTTGAAAAAGAACAATCAAACATTCAAACAATATCCACAATGGTAAAAAGAAATGACATCACAAGCAGATCCTCCTTTATCTGAAAGAGAAATGGTAAGTGTGTTTATGGATACTCTTCAGTCGCCTTTTTATGATAAGATGATTGAAAGTATGTCATCAAAATTTTCTGACATGGTCATGATAAGAGAAATAGTAGAAAGTGGAATGAGGAGTGGTAAGATTATATGTAGAACAAATGGTGTGAAGAAACTCCATAAGGGATTCACAAAGAAGAAAGAAGGGGATGCTAGCGCTGTAATGGTAAACCCAAGGGTCTCATATCCTCCATCCATGAATCTATTGACCCCAAGTTTTTAGCCTCTGATACCCCAAATTCCCTATCCATATGTGGTTGCGGCCTCACAAGCTCCCTACCCCTAATATCACCCTTCAATGCCACCTTATTATCAATCACCTCTAGTCCAACAACCACCTATCACATTTTTCCAACAAAACCAACGAAACCAAAATCCAAACCCAAATCAATATAAACCACCAGTCAATCGAGAAAAGAAGATAACCCATTTTGACTCGACTCCCATTACATATAACCAATTGTTGACTCACCTACTCCATAATTAAACAGTAGTTCTGAGACCAATGAAACCTCTGGAACCACCATTCTGAAAATGGTACAACCCAAACGCCAAATGTGAATACCATGCAGTAGTCGTAGGATATTTCGCCAAAGATTTTGAAGCCCTAAAAATTAAGTGCAAGAACTGATTTAATGCAAAAATGGCTTACCTTCAAGGGACACGGTCCCAATATAGGGAATTAATCCCTTGTCGGGACACGGGGATACCTCAGTCAATGTCAATTGAAGATGGAGATAGTCCAATATGCAAAAAATATATGATCATAGTGTTGACCACCATAGAGTCGTGGGTGGAAATAATGTATCTTTCCCAAAACTATTGGAAATCCTCTATTGAAAAGAAATTTGTACACCAACTCCAAACCAGTCATATCCAATAATTGGCATTTAGCACCAGCCTCTTTTTCCTTATGGAAATACCAAAG